>PVIH01011833.1:37205-66997 GCA_004025045.1 Sigmodon hispidus | reverse complement strand
AATGGGAAATCAATCTATATGTTTGATTTAGATAATATGTATATTGATACAAAGTTGAACATGGTATGAATGTTTGTATATTGACACAAACGGGAAATTAATCTATATGTCTGATTGGGATAATGTATATTGATGCAAAGTTGAATGTATAATTGCCCTATTTTGCACGTGTCTACCTCTGTCTAAAATATTTTGCACACTGATGTGTATTAAGTGCATTGTCATTTCCATAATGCAATTTCTACCTCTAATTATTTATGATAGTCATATCATTTATTGTACTATACACATGAGTTGTTTTATATAAATCTGTTTAGATATATTTTTATATATAATGTTATATAATTAGGATATTGTTGTCATTTGATAAAAAATGTGTATTTTGGTCAATTTTCCTAAGATTGTTATACTTGAAATTATTTGTAGGAGCTGTACACTCATTTTGGAATGCCTATTTTTACAATGTTAGCCTCATTTTCTTGGTTGATTGGGATTGCAGATTATGGTTACTCAGATTTATCACCTAAAAGTCAGAATACTCAGCTTTTTTGGAAACATGTTAGAATACACCCAATAGATAGGTGTCTTCACCCACTTCATAGACAGAGAGAATATGGCATTCAAGATTTTGTTATCTCAAATTTGGCCTTGAGAGACATGACAACTCCTGGCATCACCATTCCTTTCTCAAGGTGGTGTTGAGCATCACAGACATCTTGCAAAGAGATTGTCTTCTTTGGTGAATAATGGCCTGAGGGGCAAAAGGACTGCACTTGCCCCTACTGCTGTCAGCGTGCTCACTGTCCGAAATGGACCTGCAGGATGAGGGATAGAGATTGCCGAAGCCTGCCTTGCCAGGATAAGATGGTCCTACCAAAAAAATACCCTTCTTCTATGGAAACTTGTCAGATATCCTAGGCCAGTAGCCACAAGGATGGATGCTCCCACTATACAGAGAAGTGGTGGATGACTATTCAGGTAGTTAACTGACGTTGTCTTCTCCTTAATTCTGGAAGTCACTTCATGCTTCCAACTTTAGATATATATTTTCCTTCTCAGGACTTGACGGTGTTGAAGATTAGATAGTTGAGGTTGTTATTACTTTACATTTCAGCAAAGACACTCAAGTGTTAGAACTCTATTGTTTAAGATAAACAGCCTTAAAGCAATCCCTGTGCATTTTCTCGTATCAACATTTTAGATATTAAATTGTACTTTGTAGTTGTTGTTTGTTAGCAGTAGTTTGACCTCACTTATGTTAGTACCTTTTTCTTTCCCAGACACTGTCTTATGATGATCACTATAGTATGTAGTTTTATACCTAGTTTAGAACCTTCCTATTTAGACAAAACGGGGAGATGTTGCGGGAAATCAGGAACTATATATGTGAACGATCGCGTCATAGGACTGGAGATGAGCAGGGTGTGGTTAACTGAAAAGGATTCCGGAAATAGACCTTCGAGGGAGAGGACCAGGACAGGAAGTCATCATTTTCTTGTGTGAGTTCCCCGACCGGGTGCGCAGTTCGCCCCAGCTGCCCAGGAGTTTGGATGTACGGCATGGGGATGAAGAATCTTCCTTAGAAATGCTCCGGTGCGCTGCAACCTCATCCTGTCATCTTCTCTTAAAACCGGCTCTGTTTTGTAAGTGATTTTCACCAAATAAACCCCGTTTAAAACATATCTCAGGGCGGGTTTTTACCGCGATACACCTGATCCTTGACAAAGAGGCCCCAAACATTCAATGGAAAAAAAGATAGTATATTTAACAAATGGTGTTGGCATAGCTGGATGGAAGTGTGCAGAAAAATGCAAATAGATCCAACCCTGTCACCTTGCACAAAACTCAAATCCAAGTGGATCAAAGACCTCAACATTAACCCAGCCACTTTGAACTTGGTAGAAAGGAAAGTGGGAAATAGACTTCTACGAATTGGCACACCTGACCACTTTCTAAATATAATACCAGTGACACAGACACTAAGACCAACAACCAATCTGTGGGATCTCCTGAAGCTAAGAAGCTTCTGTAAAGCCAAGGACACTGTCAGTAGGACAAAACGACAGCCTACAGACTGGGAAAAGTTATTCACCAACCCTACAAGTGATATTATACTGATCTCTAAGAAATATAAAGAGCTCAAGAATTTAGAGCCCAAAACATTGAATAACCCAATCAAAAAATGGGGTACAATTCTAAAAAGGGAATTCTCTGCAGAGGAACTACAAATGGCTGAAAGGCACCTGAAAAAGTGCTCTTCATTTTTAGCCATCAGAGAAATGCAAATCAAAATAACTTTGAGATACCACCTAACACCTGTTAGATTGGCTAAGATAAAAGGCACAGATGACAGCCTATGTTGGAGAGGATGCGGAGCAAGGGGAACACTACTCCATTGTTGGTGGTAATGTAAGCTTGTCCAGTCACTTTGGAATGCAATATGGCGGTTTCTCAGAAAATTGAGAATCAATCTCTCCAAGGACCCAGCAATACCACTTCTGGGTGTATATCCTAAAGAGGCTTATTCACACTCCAAAGGTATTAGCTCAACTATGTTCCAGCAGCATTATTTGTAATAGCAAGAACCTGGAAACAACCTAGATGTCTCTCAACTGAAGAATGGATTAACAAACTGTGATACATCTACACAATGGAATACTACTCAGCAGTAAGAAAAAATGATATCCTAAAATTTGCAGGCAAATGGATGGATTTAGAGAATATCCTCCTGAGCGAGGTATCACAAACTCAGAAAGATAAGCAGGGGAGGCACTCACTCATTCGTGGTCTGTAAATCAACTAACAAGAAAAAGCCAAGCATTCCCAAGCTGCAAACCACAACCACTGTACAGCCTGGGATCAGAAACACCCTGGACTGACCCTTTGCATCCCACTCCACCTAGAGGAACACCTGACTCAGTCTTGAGGGAGGCGGGACAAAACTGGATTTGCCAGGAGTCGAGACTGAACTAAGCATTATTGGATCCTTGGGACCATGGGACTGTCTGCAGCCTGCCCAGGGAGGGGATGGGGAGTTATGGAGAAGAAAATATGACCTGATGTGGCGGGAGTGGGAAGGGACCTTGAATGGGGATATACAGGGATAGGAAAAGAAATCCAGAGGGAATGATGAACACAAAGTAATTTTATGTGTAGCAAATTATTTGCATTATTACCCTTGATAAGTCATGCTTATGATTTTTATTTTCTTTATAGTTATTGGTAACTTATCAGCATTTTAAATTCAATTTACTGTTTTTCTTGATAAATACAAAATAAAAAAAAAACCAAAAATAAAAAAAGAAAAGAAAGTGTATTGTAAAACTAGAATTTTGTGTGACTGAAACTTAAGGAACAATATATTGCCCAAAACCAAATCCAGATAAAACACTAAGATTTAATGGTTCTCTATCATCTTGCTATTTGATTTAGTAAAAATTGACTGAATTTTTGTTGTTATTCCTATTTCACATTTTAAACAATCTCCATTCTCCATCAGATGAAGTAAAAGATGCAGTGGAAGCAATGAGCCAGCCAGTAAAAGTTAAGACCTGTTTTCTATGCCTTAGCAAAGATGTGGTCTCACATTCTCTGGTGCAAACGTCTCCCAGAAGTAACAAATTGACTAATGATTTCCTCAGTAATACATAGTTTTCAAATATAATAAATTTTGATGGCATTTCCTTGCATAAGTATACCATACCATTATTGTTTCAATATATTTTAAAATATTCTCATGCAGTTCTTATGTGGAGTGAAATCTATGCTATAGTTTTATACATTACAATGCTTGATAATTTCACATATTTCCATCAGTGATGTCAGAATATCATGTAAATCAGATTTTTAGAGAAATACACAGATGCATTCAGAATCTAATGTTGAATATTTCCAATAGGAATGGAGTCAGTTCTGTTCTGGACCAGAGGTCAACACTTTTGTAGATTCTGCTACCAAGTCATTGAGAAATCCTTAAGTCTAAGAGCCTCACTGCAAGGATTTGTGCCTGAGAATGTGTTATAAATCCAGGTTGGTCATCAATAAAATATATTTCCTCAATAAAAATAATAATAGTTTCTATGAAACGATGGTAAATGATAAAAAATAACTCCTTTAAGAAAAGTAATATACATCACAGAAGTGGTTACACATTTAAATAACAATTGTGTTACACAATTCTTTATTTCTTTTATATATATTAAAATCATTTTATGATAATATTTTTAAATATTTATTTTTTATTTAGTATACAGTGTACAGAAGAGGGTATCAGATCTCATTATAGATGGTTGTGAGGCACCATGTATTTGCTGGGGATTGAACTCAGGATCTCTGGAAGAACAGTCAGTGCTCTTAACCTCTGAGCCATCTCTCTAGTCCTCTATTTTTTCTCATATTACTGTCAAACACAGTTCTAACTGTGTTGCCCGCAGGCATGAGGTTAAAGCAAGACTGCAATTCTAAAACAACTACATGGAGCAAAGTGAGAACCTATCATAAAATAACAAAAACATAGATATATTTTTGGATGTAATGTTCACAAAAGACAAATACAAAGAAAAAAGTAAGAAGTAAAAAAAGTAAATATGCAAACTTGAAATGAAAGTTTTGGATGCTAATTACATCAGGTTGCTAGATGTACTCTTAATTCATAATACCATATATGGTGATAGTTCACAATAGTGAACATGAATTACTGAATTAAAATAATTCTATGAAATTGATGAACTAAAGGTTAAATCAGGCTTATCATCACTTGGCTTGTTTTAGCTACTCTTCCATCTGGGCCTGGAAACTTCCTTTACTTCTTTTACATAAGCAATATTGCTGAAATATTTCAGAATCCCCATTAGATCCTATCAAACTGATGCTCCTATCCTTCACTTTATCTTTGTTGTTAAAAGTGCATCTGTAAATTCCAGGTTAGTATTACCCTCAGTGGGAACCTCACTTTTAATTGCCCATGTTTTTTATATCAGTATGTTATTTGGTCATTGTTAACATTTGCTGCCTCCAAAAACTAGTCCTTAGTTTTTATAACTTTTACTTACTGTATATTTTAAATGAACTTAGCTTTTGAAATGGAGCTCTGACAAGTTACATAATAGAATACATTTCAATAACTGGTTAATCTTTTATTTTTATTATTTTATTCCTAGTACATCTCAATACATTATTACCTCAAAACATCTTTTGAATGATTTTTGTTGAAGCAAAGACCTCTTGTCATTGAGTGTTTCATGATGAAATGTCATTGAAGGAATTACTATTTATACTACAACCTGAAATATTTCTTTCCATTTCCAGGTTCCTATTGTGTAGCTTTATATAGTTGTCTATGCTGGGTTGTTGGATTCTTGCTCAGGCAGAACACAGCCTCTATTCATAATCAAAATCTGCTTTAAATGTTACCCAAAGTAGAAATTGACTCAAAAGGAGAGCATGGTGCACTGAATCAAGATGTCATTTATTTCATTTTTAAAAATTACAACCGGGTCTCACTGACTTTCCCTTCATTGTGCATATTTTGCAGATTCAGATCATAAACGAAATACACTGGTTGCTAATCAATTAATGAACAACAATTTCTTAATCCCCGAGAAGAGGAAAGATAGAGAAAGCTCAAAATTGAAAACCATCTCTGTTCATCCTTCCTAGCTCCCTCTCAAACTTTATTCTCTCAGTCTCTCTCTCCCTCCCTCCCTCTCTCTCTTCATATCTCTCTCTGTTTCACTCTCAAACCAGAAATCAAAACTCAACACACACACACACACACAAAAGTAACAAAGGCGAGCAAACAAATAAATCTTATGGAATCTATTTTTTCTATTTTTCTTTTTTTTTTTTATTTTTTTTGACAACTACTTCCCTACCCACCCCCGTCCTGTGGCTTTTTCAGGAGTTTACCTGATAAACTCACCAACACCTCGTTAAAGAGAACTGATTGTCTCATCTTGACAGGTATTATTTTCAAATAGCTTCTTGATTAGGGTTAGAACAATGATTTTGTCTACCTCCCCTTTACAGTAATGGAATTTTGTCTGGTTTGAACCTGCAAATATCTTGTGCATGGTTCAGAATTTCTATAATCCCTGTGTGTATCAATCTTGTGTCTGGTTGATACTTTTGCTTGGAGTCACCACCAATTTTGTCTCTTCTCTAACAATGCTATTGCCTCCTCTTCTACTGATCCCTGAGCCTCATAAAGAAGGGTTTGAGAAAGACTGATTTGGGGCTGAATGCTCTTGAAAGTGTCTCACTTGATGCACATTCTCCACTTGCAAGTCTCTGTGTTAACAACTATCTACTGTAAGAATATTCTCTGATGATGGTTGAATGATCTGATTTGAGTGCCAGTCTAGTGTGATGCCTGAGGATGCCTGGTAGAGACTGGTTCTGTGCATCAGCTCAGCATGTTAGAAAGGAGTGGGGATAGGCTAGGATTAGAGGCTGAATGGAGCAGCTAGAAAGAACTACAGGGCACTGGTTCCTAGTCAAGATACTGTTTGCCTAGAGAATAGACTATTAACTTCAGGCAATTAGGAAGGTTAAATGATAATGGGGGATGGGACTCAGGGTTAAAAACTTGCATAGCTGGCCCAAAACTTTTTTAAATTCTAGACATGACAACTTTTACCAATTATTTAAAATTCGATCATTTAGTAAGTGTGAGTGATGTGTGTGTGTGTGTGTGTGTGTGTGTGTGTTCCTTTTATTTTCTATTATTTAAAGGCTAAGCCTTTAGTATGTGTATGTAGTGTGACATGTGTCTGCATGTGTGTGTGTGTGTGTGTGTGTGTGTGTGTGCTTGTTCCAGTGTGTATCACTTTTAACTTCTATTATTTAAAGGTTGATCTTTTAGTAAGTGTATGCAGTGTGAGTGTCCTGTGTATATGTGTGCTCTCACACACATGTGTGTGTGCCTGAGCATGCTCATGGGCATGCATTTTTCAGTGCATGTACCCACATATGTGTCTCCAAGAGTAGAAAACCCTCTACTAATAAAAATTAGCACAATAAAGCGTTGAGTTAGGGACCTGGAGGCTAAATTCCCCAGCAGTAATGGCTAAGCTCTTCTCCATTATTGTAGCAATAAAAAGATCAAGAATACTGACATCTGGTACCTCCTCATCTAAAACCTTTAAAACTGGGAAATGGAAAGGCTTTTATCAAAGAACAGAACAAAACTCAAGGAATTTTGTCACTTAAAGATCTAGAAAATTCCTGTAGGATAAACTGTTCACGTATGTTCAGAAAAAATCAGGGCTGGAGAAAAATGTTTCTATTCCATACACCATTTTTTTTTAAATCCTAATAAAGTGTACATTTATACTATTTTGAAAATTGCTTCAAAGAGAAACATATGTGTTTTGTCAACATCATAACATTAAATGAGAAAAGTCTTATAAAACAAGTATATTAATTAAATGTGATAGACATAATAGTGCAGGTAATAATTACTTTTCTTATGAAAACAAACACTTTGAATAAATTAGCCTGCTATTCTTATGTAGTAATTTAAAAATATTATAATAAAATAGACAAATTAAACATATTCACAATTAGATAATATCAATAGAAAATGAATAATCATGAAAATTCATAGAACACTTTCTATTTAAACATGAAGTCTTTTAAAATTAATTATAAATATTTTATAGTAGATTTGAAATTTTTAGAATAACAAAATAGCAATTAAATTTCATTTAGAAAATTTTTGTGGATGGTTAATATTGGTTGAATTCCTTTATTCCATTAATAATTTATTAAATAAATTATTAAATTATAGCAAAATAAGTAATTACACTATGAGAGTATATTTATTAGACACACACATTAGTCTTCTCCTCAAAATGATTTAGTCAAGAAAATTTAGAAAAAAGATTTAATCTTATATTAAAAGATCACAGCTTAACTGTTGTTTAGCTACTTGCCAATTTTGTATTCTAAACAAATTTTTCAAGAGTCTACTTATAAATTAGTGTAATAGTTTTCCCTTTCCAGGATTATTGCAAATGTAGAATGGGCCTCATATAAAATGCTTCTGTAAACTGAGGCAGTTAGTATACATACATACTATCATTGCTTTCAATATAAATAATTGCATTTAGCAATTAGATTTTTTAAAAAGAAGTTGTAATAAAAACATAAACCAAAGAGTCTCCAATCAAAGATAAAAAGTCAATGCTCTCTGAAGTAAGAGCACTTTTATTTCAGCTCCCTTGGATTTCTATTCATATTTACGATCAAAGAGTGATCACCATTAGGACAATTACGCCAAGAGAAAGTTATTTGAATGAAATTTTAAGTGAGTAAAGAATTACAGTCTGTTTCATATTGAAAGACAGAATAAGATCTGAAATAATAACATGATCAAGAAATCAGGTGGAAATCTTGATGTTCTGAATAGGAAAAGGTATACACATTTTCATGGTGATATACAAATATTTTTCATGTGTCCTTAGACATGGTTGACATTGAGAAGATATGAGTTGCTTCAAATTACTTTGAAGGAACTTCTGTCTCCTCTCTTGTAGCTTACTATCTGACAAGACTTCAGAACACCAAAGGTGTTCTTGAACTAAAAAGAGACTGTTCAATTTTGGTTTTACTTCAGATATTCAAGAGTCTCGGTATAGTTATAAAATGCATTTTATAAGTAAAACAAGTTTAAGAATACATAAATTTCAGGCTTTTTTTCTGATAGCAAAAAGAGCAAATTGTTAGAGTGTGTGAAGTCCAGGAGGGAATACTTACACATAGGTTTTTGATTTTTATCTATCTAAAGAACCAACAGATGATTCTGACACTTTCTTTTTTTTTATTGAACATAGCTCGGTGAGCCTCTCATTAACTGTACTGTGATGTATGGACTAGTAGGTTCCAGGGTTCCTTGTTCCTTAGCATATTAAGTTACTTCTCAGTAGCATGTTGGGATTGAGTTTTCTCTTTTGGTCTTCCTGTTCTTCTTTATCTTCTACTTCTTTAATCTTCTCTCATGCAGTAATCCTGACCACAGCCTCCCCTCTCCCCTAGATCCACTGTGCCACCATTTACTTTCATAAAAGAGCAGGCATTCCAGTGATAGCAACTGAATCTGGCTGCTATAACACAATACAAATGACTAAGCACATACACTCATACCAGTGCTATACAAGGCAAACCAGAAAGAGGAAAAAGTTCCTGGGAGCAAGGAAGACCCTATCAAGACTGTTAAAAGTACCACCAAACCCCCAAGCTAAACAACCACAGCCTGTATGCAGAGGATGCAGTAGGCTCGGCAACAGTTTCCATTTCCTTATGAGGAAAGGATCTTCAATATTTCTTAATTTATCTATTTTATTTCCAGGTCTTCATTTTTTCCCTTTCTTTTTCAGGAGCTCTTTCTCCCTTTGCACCTTTATCCTTCAGACCTTTCTTTTTAACTTCCTGTTTCCATCCTTTATACTGCCCTTCCTTTTCTTTTCTTTTGTCCATCCCTTATTCCCTGTTTTCTCCCTCTCTTTTTCCTTTACCTTTTCTTTAGCCTTAAAGATTTCCTTATTTTGTTTGGACTTGTTCTTTTGTTTATTTAGCCATTTCTCTAAATAATTTCATAATTCTTTTATACTGTACTCTTCTAATTTAACTGATGCACTCTTATAATTCCTTTTGAAGTATTCTTTTTAGTTGAAAGCTTTATATATATAAATGTTTTGTCTTCATACATGTATTTATACTATGTGTATACCTTGTGCATATGGAAGCCAATATAGGATACTGAATTTTACTGAAATGGGTTATAAATGACTGAGCTGTGAAGTGGATGTGGGAACTAGATGGAATGTGGCTTCTCAAAAAGATCAGTTAGTGCTTTCAACTATAGAGCTACTTCTTTAGT
The DNA here is from genome assembly GCA_004025045.1 of Sigmodon hispidus. Classification (NCBI taxonomy): domain Eukaryota; kingdom Metazoa; phylum Chordata; class Mammalia; order Rodentia; family Cricetidae; genus Sigmodon; species Sigmodon hispidus. The sequence goes on along the minus strand of PVIH01011833.1, from coordinate 57,117 downwards.
CATCTTTCTCAGAATTACTAATAACCACAATTACCTAAAATATTTGTGAGATAAATGAATCTTGAAATGTATCAGTGGATAAATAGATGGATGAATGGGCAGACAAGTAGGAAGAATAGCTAGAGGTAAGAATAGACTATCATATGTAAGGCAATGAAAAGAAAAATTCACTTTTATAAACTTTTACTATGTGTAATGGAAAGCCGGTACTATTGCACCTTGACCTAAAACCATGGCCAGTTGGCCAGTGTAGTTCTAGGAATCTCCTATGGCCTTGCATCTGAGCACCAGTATAGAGGTAGAGCAGGCAGGAAGGCTAGTATAAGATCAGGCCCACATACACAGAGACCATTCTCTCTCTTGTTCTTGGAGGAAAGACCTGGCCCGCTCAATGAAGCTTCATGAAACCAGTCCTGTCTTTCCATGACCGTTAGGTCTGCATATTCCCTCTTGTATCAGTGAATACTATCCTTTTACTCTTTTAACAAATAAATAATTCTTCTTTATCAGTCACTTTTTATAAATATTACTGTATCTGCAAACTCAATGTGGTAGATCTTCCCCACTGGCTAGTGACCAGTTCAAGCAGGCTTGCATGCTCTACCCAGTGACTTTTCTAAATAATGTTTCTTTATCAGTAGCCCATGATTAATATTACTATAACTATCATTCTATTAAAAATATTCAGTCACTTTCAGTATTGTTGTACCCCCTACTTTTCCAAGTGAAATAGAGAAATAATATATAATATAGAAAATATGTGCTTGTATGTACCACTAAATTCAAGCCTATTTATAGACAAATCCATGTGTGTATTTAATATTTACTTTTAAAATATTTATTTATTTATTTATTTATTTATTTATAGTTTCTGTGTTTTCAAGCTTGAATGGAGGTATATTAACATAAATCAAACAGAAGTTTGTGTAGGAACTGGAGATGCCGACCTCCAGATATAGATTTTCAGAAGGCAAGTTTGGTCTTCAATAAGAATAGTATACAGCTTTAAATATCAACTTATCTCTCAAAGTCATAAATGTTACTTTCACATTTTATGTAGTTTTCTTAGATATTGTACTACTGACAATATACATATACTGTGTCACATCAACTGAGACATAGATTGAATCACTCAATGAATCTCACAGGAAACTGAAAATTTAGATATTTAAGAAGCAAATAATACTATACCTTGGAAGAGGCAATGTGGTGATATATTTTATACATAATAAAATTTATCAGGAATAACAAAGGACAGAGTCATTTCTTCCATACTTTCTTTTTCTTTTATTTGTTTATTTGGAGACAGGGTTTTCTGTATAACAGCCCTGTCTGCCTAGAACTCATTCTGTTTACCAGGATGTCCTTATGCTTACAGAGAAACACCTGCCTCCGCCTCCCAAGTTCTGGGACTAACAACACTGCAGACTCAATGTGGTAGAGTAGACCACTGCCTGGTTGTTAGGCCTTGAATTTACAGAGATCTGGAAGGATCTCTGTCTCCCAAGTGATAGAATTATGTTACCACTCCCGGACCTTCATGACTTGGCTATGGGAGATTCTGTCCTCTGATATTTCAGAAAAATTTTACTAAATATTCAGTAAATCACCACAGGACAATAGGAGAGTTCCTACATTCTTTTTTGGTCCTAAATATTGAGTGATACATAATAAAGATGCATTTCAAATTTTAAAGCTGTAATTAATCACAGAAAATACTAAAGTATAATTACATAGTCTTTATGTGCCAACTGTTACTCATTAAAGTTCTCACTTGGTTGATAATGTTTTTATTAAAATAATTTATTTTATCTTTGGTAAATAATTTCAGAGTCATTTCTACTTAACATTAAGATTTTTTAATAATTTCTCCTCTATTAATATTACTTTATAAAAGGCATAAAAGTTATTTCAAATACATGATTTTTTAAAAGATTTTATTCCACAGATATTTTGAGATTGTATATCATCAAAACAAAGCATTAAAGAACAATGAGACAGATGACAGTTGTCTCTAAGTAAAAGAGTCTTAGAGCTAATATAATTACATAATGCTTATTTTATTACATCCCATGTGCCGAATTCCTCAACAGATGCAAGAAATGGTCAATTATTTCAGTGACTGGTAACATCCTGTAGCCACTGGGACCAAATTTGGCCAGTATTGTTTAAAGCAGACCTCCATAATTAAAGGCAGCAGTTGCCCTATCCAGCATTGTTTAATTAATCAAATGCTAATTGACTTGGTAACAACCATGCTGGCTGCCTAAGTCATTCAGATTTATCTTGCCAAAGTTGCTAGTGACACCAAGGTGCCCCCCCCACCTTAACATCTGCTTGCAGAGCCTTGCAGATGAGGGAGGTGTGTCACTATCCTACTGTTTTATATGAAAATGCTTAAAATCTGTATGGACAAATCAGTTTAAGTACTGAAGGAGACTTACTGTTTTTATACTTACTTTTTGAAGTAATACATACCTTTTGCCTCTGATTGTATTATTTAAAAAAAAAAAAAATCTGAAAAGCCAATTGACTGCCATGATAATGAAGGGATGCTTGCTCTTTATAAATAAGAATTATCTGCTATGTTTCTCTTTCTGTGCTCCAGATGGAACTACTTATTTCTGCATTCTTTCCTTTATTTTTTTTTTTTTTATTTTCTAAAATAGTCACAGATGTTAGCCAGCAATTACATGCATGATGGTAGGTTTTCCTGAGGAAAGAAAAAAAAGAAAAGAAAAGAAAGAAAGGCCCTTCTGGCCTTACTGACTTGCTGAGTGATTCACCTTGAAGGGCCATTTTATTTGATGTTCTGTGACCCAGAGCATTGACATGGCTGTAATTCCCACAGAGGCTCTTGGCACTAGGAATCTGTCATTCATAGTCACAGTGGGAAGGCTTCTAGGATACTAAGTCTCATTCCTCTCTTTTCTCTTCTCAATGTTGAGTTATTAAATAAAGGTAACATTGAATGCAAAAGAAAGGCATTCTACAGTCTTTTATATATTGCCTAGATTTTTGTTTGTTTAAGAAAAAACAGACAACATAATTAAAGTCAGTATAAGGGAAGGTTATTGTGAGCTGCTTCTTAGATGATATGATGAATGATATTAGAATTGTTTCTGTATTGGAGGCTCTAATGATTCAAATGGATGTGTGTGTATAAAAGAGTTTTCATCTAAGATTTATTTGCTTGCAACAGACACATTTTCATGAACATTTCCAAACAGCAACTTTATTACTTTTTTAGTGTCAACAGAAATATCTGTGTGAGGTATGAATGTGGTGAGTGTATACTCATGTGTGTTTGAACATGTCTATTTGATTATGCACAAGTACCCATATCCATGGAAGGCAAAGGTCAATGTAGTAGGCCTTCTTCAGTTCTCTACCATTATTTCTAAAGAAAGTCTCTCTCAATGAGCCAACTGGGCTCATCAATTTAGCCTGAGTAGCTAGTCAAGGAGACTTTAGAATTCTCCTACTTTTATTTCCCTAGTGCTAGATTGTAAGGTTTGCTTGACAACATTTAAGTTTCTTTTTCTGTCTTTTTTATTTTTCTAGTTTGGAGGGGTTTTTTAAGCACCAGGTTTCTCTGTGCATCCCTGGGCATCCTGGAACTCACTTTGCAGACCAGGCTGACTTCCAACTCAGAGATCCACCTGCCTCTGCCTCCAGAGTAAACACTCAGGTTTTTTGAAACAGTTTTACACAGGAACTAGGGAATCAGATCAGGTCCTCTACTTTCACAGCAGACATTTTACCACCAAAATCAATCCCAAACCCCTGTGGTATATCTTTAAATGAGAGTAAATAGTATAATGACCTAAAACTTAGACACTTACTGAAATATAATTAGTGATTTCACAGGGGAGTTTATTAGGTTCATTTTAAGGGAGCAATAATTGATTTTATTATATTAGTTAAGTACATTGCTGCACATTCTGTTGAGGAAAGAACAAAAGGCAGACAGACAATGATTTGAGCCTTTTGGGACATAAAGTGTGGAGAGAGAAGCAATATAATGTTCAAGTTGCCGAAAAGCAAATTCAACTTAGTCATTTTGAGTTGATCAGCAGTGGTTTTAAAGAAAAGGTAGATGATGAATATAAAGATAAAATTATAATCACTGAAAAGAGAGGCAGGTAAGATCTAAGATCTATCATAGGGAGATTCTCTCTCTCTCTCTCTCTCTCTCTCTCTCTCTCTCTCTCTCTCTCCCCTCTCTCACGCACGCACACACACACACACACACACATCTGTATATACAGAAAAATAAAAATTATCCAATTTGTAAGGTTTCACATATATGCTGACATTATATTGTATAGGTAAATAAAACATAAAATCTGTATAACTTCCATCAAAAATTATACACTACTATGTATTATATTTATGTACTATGATGTGTACATATAAGTGCATAGCAGTGTGAATTCAATCTATGTATGATTCAATGTATTATGAGAAAGAATCTAGAGTTTAGATTTTCTTCTCTGACTCATTGTTTTTATGTAGTAAAGTAAAACTGATAGTCCCAAGAACAAATATTTTAAAATTATAGGCTCAGAGTAAGCCAGACTTTATTGATAAGAACATTTTAATATTTATTGCTATGTTTTTTCTGGTTAACAAATGGTAATTACTGTTATTAAAATGAAACCTCTTTGATAAATGGGTTTCAACCCTGGAAGAAATGATTGAAAAAAGTTATTACCATTTAGTTTTTGAATCTATGAAAAGAAAGAACATGAAATTTCTGTTAGCCTTAGGAGAAGTGGCTTATGGATCATAAAAGCCTGTCATTTATATAGAGATTTTTGTTGACTTTCATTTCTCAAAATTTGATTTTAAAATACTAATCTTCCATCGTGTCTTATACAAGACAGATATAACTGGATCTTTGGCTTATCCCATCATTGAAGGCTCTAAATTGTTAAGATTAATGATAATACATCTATGTGTATGTATGTATGTATGTCATAAAGAAAAGCTAATCCTAATATTGATAATGGCCACATAAATATTGGGAGTCTCTGAAAGAATGTATGTATACTATTATTTAAGATTGATAGTCTGTATATTGTGTTTTGTGATTTCTAGATCACAAATCATAGATGTTATATTGTATAGATTGGATAAGGTTTGAAAGTTACAACACCATGATTCCTGTGAGTTCTTGTTGTTGTTGTTTACTCAGAGGTAGAAATCAAAGGGGAGACATAAAGGCATCAATATATACACTGCCATGTAAAGGTGATCAAAGCCCACATATTCTACAAATGGTGACAATGCTTATCACTTTCAGCACAGTACTTACTTTCTTTATCTCTAGTCCATTTTCTATTGCAATGAAACTCCTGAGGACTGTAAGAGCGGAAGAGCTCCCGGTCTTTTCATGATTAGAGTTTCCCATGAGACTTTATCTCAAGCAAGTTAATGCTCCCCTCTGTGTGGTTGCCAAAGGTAGCCTGCAGTGATCCCACATAGACAGTTGAAGAACTGTCTCAAAGCATCACAAAGCATAGGTGTGTGATGGATTGTTATACTTCCTAATAGATCTTAGTATGGGAGTGTTTACATGTCTGTATAATATTTTTCCTACTTGTAATAAAATGAAACTATTACTTAATACAACTAACATAACCTGAGGCTTGGGTAGACTTACTTGCTTCATGAATGCATTTACTGCAACAATTAAGCTGAGACAGAAATGTCTTTAGATCTTACTTTCAGATACTTCTAATGGAAAGACTAAATTTATGAAAATCTAAATTCATTAAATATTAAAATAAAACCTCTAAACCAAAGAAAAGTAATTTACATGAACAACATAAAAAGAAGAATTTGATACAGCAGATAAAATTAAATTATAAAATTGAGAAAAAGAAGGACTTTGGAAAAAATGTGAATAAAGAGGTGGATCAATAAGAAACTGAAGATGAAATCAGTATTATAAGTAGTGTCACAGAACAAGTCTAGAATCAGTGCTACCCTATTCAATAAATCCTATCACCTCTTCAGTGATAATATTACGTTAAAAAACACCCTGTTTGAATCTTTCTTTTTTTTTTAAACAAGCCCCTAGTCATTCAAATTTATTAATAGCAGATTTATCTCTACTTTAATTCTAAGGAATTAGACTTATTATTGATGTTATATTTAGATCATTGCTTTTTCACATATTGATTAACTTTGATTTATGAATGTGTGAGAAAAACAGCACCATAACAGCAAAGTAAAAGAATAGCTCAAGATGATTGTGTATTTTATTTAGACAATCTTCGGTCAAGGTTGCAGAGACACATATCATTTGCTCTTCATCAGTGTCAGTGGTGGTGACTTCATAGCCTGTGATGACAAGCATCATATTTCATAGTTAGAGTGACCTTTGGATTATTGCTCATGAGGCATTGCTCTGGAAGTGAGGATGCCTCACTTTGTGAAATTAGTACATGTGTCTCAATTTGTTGCCACTTTTTTAGAGGCTGTCATTCATCTTAAATGGAGAAAAGTACAGGATTTGTTCTATGGTCATATGTACTTTGCTATCATCTTTCACAAACAACTTTGGTATAGTTCAGAGAAACTTACTACATAACTTTTGGACAAAATAGTCAAGGATGATGCAAAACACCTATTTTTAATAATGTAAAATTCTTTTTTAGCAGATAAGCTTTGTTCTTATCTGGTATGATTCTTCCAAGAGTGCCATGTAATTGTTCATAATTTATTTATGTTATTTTCCCATAAGCCAGATACTTAGACAAAGGTAAAACTGTCTCATCTTCTCAATTTGAAAATTCTCAGAATTTGTTAGGATGAGTGCAATTGAACACCTATAAGGTATTACAAATATGAGATTATGCTTACTTAAAAGATAATATTGTGATTATTTATGCAAAATATATAGAAGAAAGATTACAGTCTATTTTGAGATTTATATATGTGTGTATATGTATTTATATATACATATATATTACTATTTTGCCAATAACTTGATTTAAATGCCACTTTGTAACTTATAACTAGCAGTACAGATGTGCAGATGAGTTCTTAGATTAATAGTTCATCCTTCAGCATACTACACTGAAGAGTCTGTGATATTAATAATTCAAATATGTTCTCATATGGAATTTTAATATTTATACTTTTCCTGTAAATAAAAAATTTTTTCAGTGTGAAATTGAGACTACTGACTATCAGAGGTTATGCTTTTCTTTTTACTTCCAAACCAGAAGCTATAAAAGTTCACAGGAAAACACAAGAAAGCTACTGACTCAACTGTCATAAAATGTCATGCGTTTCATTTATCATTATCTAGCTTTGTGATCTTGTAAGTATACTTCAATTACACTAGACACTAGCATTCTACACTTAAAAATAATTGTTAAAGTATTTTTTAATTTAAAATTCTGTTATATATGCCAAGCTAGAATTCATTAACCAAATAATGTAGAATAATATATTTAAGAGAAACACAGAACTTTGAAGTATGTTCATAAACACCCTTGTGCCTATAGTGTAAGAGAGAGCCCCTGTTCCTAACATGGTAGTCCCACTTTCCCAAAGCATCAAGACTCCCAAAGTTGTGCTCTATCAATTACTCAGAATTTTGTTAGAAGATACTGTTCTCAGAGCAAAATGAACACCTGACTAAAGTGATGTGGAGAAGAGAGAGTGATTGGAAGGGGCAGGATGGGGATGGGAGTTTGAACAAGTGTATACATGGATTAAGAAAAAAAAACAAACCTTTCCAATTAACAGTAATTTTATAAGTAAAATTTAATAAGACATGTGTAGGGTGCTTTGATTCTTTGATGGTCAGATTATTTTTTAAAATTACAATTCTACGAACTTGGTAAAACTCAATCTGTAAATATTTATCACCTTTTGAAATATGTCTTTTAATGTCAAAACACAGATTCTTTGGCAATAAAGTTTAATGTGAAATGATTAACTTTTAATAGGTTTTTTAAAGTTCACAAGGAATTGTCTACATATTAACACATAAACAAAGGTATAGGTTTTTTAAAGTTCACAAGGAATTGTCTACATATTAACACATAAACAAAGGTACTTAGGTACTTTTATTACTAAATATTGTGGTTTTTTTTCTTTAATTAATTGTTTTATTTCTCTTTACAGTACCACTACTGTAAGAAATACTTTACCTAACACAAAATTTACAAAATTGAAAATAATTAACTGTTTTTAAAAAATAAATTGAGGTTATGGTAGTGATGATGTGATATAATTTAAATTATTTTCATCATATCACAATGAAAATACATAGTTTTCATTTCTCTTGGACCTACTTTTATACACAACCACCCACCCAAGACCAAGGCCATTGCTAGTGTAACTTGTGTCTGAATATCCTTGCTTGAATATTTTATAAGATAGAATAATATTTATGTTTTGTAACTTTTTTTAAATTTTGTATAATTGTACATGTTTTATTTCAGTAGATTCCAAGACAAGCAAACAAGAAAAAAGCAAAGCATGCCCAATCTGCAAGCCACAACCACTGAACAGCTTGGGATCAGATACAACCTGGACTGACACCTTGGATCCCACTCCCCCTAGAGTTTTTTAACTTTTTAAAATTAAATCCCTTTGAAAGATAAACTTTAGAATATGATTATTTATACACATAGGTATTATGTATGATCTAGAAGGAACATTCTTTCATTAATTTTTAATTTATTTTTTTAAAAAATTGATGAGAATCAGGAAATAATACATATATCAATGTTTCATTTGTTTCAATGTTATCATATTTCATAAGCAGCTGACAAACAAAATTACTAGACAGAAATACACAACATTTTGTATAATAACAAAGTGATATGCATTGGAAATATTTGCAAAAATTTCTGATTTTTATGCTCAGCAATGATACTATCTGAGATGAAATACAAAGTGAGTCCTATAACCTATTACATCCTGAAATAAATATCACACAATTTGATGTATGCAACACATGCTACTCATGTAAATTAGCATATGGATAGTGTAAGTGAATCACTATTTTGAACATTTATGATGCTCTGTAAAAATTTTCAACTCTGGTTATTGTTCTTTTCTATTTCCTTCAAATTAACAAATCTCTTTCAATTGTAGACTACAGCTCACATTAAAAATACTGTCACACTTGAAGCTTCATTTATGTGAAGTGTTTGTAAAACAATGCCCTAGATTTTGTGTGACCACTTCTGTGTCTCGGTTTTGATAACTTTAACTGTTTTCATTTTTAACTCTACATGTCATTCAAATACAAAACCATGTACCATTTTTACAATTTTTAAATAGTCTCATTTGCTTTGCTCAGCAGCTGTCTCCATGAGGAAAGGACAATCGTATCTTTTTATTGTTGTAGAGTTCATCACTGACTGCTTCCTACTCTATATGTATTTTAATGAACTCTTTAAAGATCTAGTTTGAAAGTACAAACCTCAACCACTGAACAGCTTGGGATTTGAAGCACCTTAGACCAGCACCTTGGAGCCCATTCCCTCCAGAGGATCACCTGACCCAGTCTTGATATTGGGATAAGGAAATCAGACTTGTTTGGAGCGGATGCTGAACTAAACCAACTTTAGACCTCCTGCCCTTTCTGAGAAAGAGATGAGAAGAGGAGAAGAGAGAATGACTGTGATAGGCAGGAGGGGGAAGGGAGTTTGAACAAGAGGATACATGGATGAAAAATGAGATGTTTTTCAGAAATGAAAAAAATAAAAAAGAAAGTATATTGTAACCAGCTCCTTCCATGAAACCTGATGTCAGGAGTCAAAGAAATTTCTCTAAGAGAAATACAGTTAGAGTGTTAAGAGTTGAAGGAAGGCTCTTGAACATGCTAAGCATATACTTTATCTATGAGCTACTGTTCTGAGCTTTGAAGACAGCATGTTTCCGTGAGTCCTCTAGTAGTCAAGTGGCATCAGTATTAATAGGCAACAGAGAAATCTCATTGGCTTTTCTTACAGGAGGTCTTTAAAAATGAATATTTTAATTGTTTCTCTTTTCTAAAGCATAAACTTGAAGTCAATAATAATAAAATATTATTATACTTTAAATATATTCAATGTCATATACTTTTATGGTAATAAGATTAGCCAAAACATACATGAAAAGAACACAATATGTTAATGCACCAACTTTTATCTTATATAAACAGGGAAAACAATTGTATTATATACAAGTATTTTCTTTTGTTTATCACATATTTATTTTTTATTCTCTCAATTATTCCCTTGGAGCCCAATTTCAGCCTCTCCATTTCTCCCACACCCCGACTGTTATTATCTCCTCTATCTCCTCATTCCTATCCTCCTTCTTTTCCTTTCAGAAAAAGAGAGGTCTCCCAGAGATATCAACCAAACAAGGTATAAAAAGTTACAATAAAACTAGGCACAAACTCTCATATCAGAGCTGGATGATTCAATTGTAGGATGCTGTAGAATGAAATGTTTTAAATGACACTTTGTGAATAGATGAGAGCAATTTATAGAAGTGAAGACATTTAAGCATATTTAAATAGGGCTTAAAAGTTGGAGCTGGGTATATAAAGGAACAGTGATGTGAGTTTATGCAAGTTAAATGGATTAATATGTTTGCGGAAGGGAAGTTATTTTATATCTCAGAATTTAAAAAAGTAGTAATCGGACTAAAACCTTATAATATACATAATAGATGTAGCTTTAGAGATCATGTAAAAAGTTCAGAATCATACTCCATAGTATAAAAAAAATATTTTTCCCTGTTGTTTAGAAAGTCCAAGAGCTGCTGGGCACTGAGAAGTGAAGATTTGAGAAATGCAAGACAGATTGACATTATAGCTATTCATAAATGAAGAAAAACAGTATCAGTTCATCCCATTTGGTTTAGAAATCAAAGTAATTCTTTAAGTTTTTATGGAGTCAATATAGTATTTTTTCCAAGGTGATGTTTAAATGCATTATGTACCTGGTACATAAAATGATATAGACACTGGGTTTTCTTATAAGTAATTAATTTTCATGTTGTTCTGCTGGTTGTAATACTGAAGAAGATGGAGCTCTGGGGAGGAAAATCAATTAAGAGTAAACCTTGGTTAACATTTAGAAAACTGAATAAATTGGTTTTGTGAATTAACACTTGATTTATAAAATAGGTCATTAAAACAAATATATCAGGTTAAGGCAGTACCCAGGCCTATTTCCCTGTATAAATGCTGAGCAAGTTATCTCTCTAAAGGGAATGGGTGGGCCCCCAAAATCCTGTTAATGCACTAGGGATAAATTCTAGTCCCAATGCCAGAGGGTCCACAAAGTGCTCAAGTCACACAACTGTCATGCTTATTCATTGGTACTAGTTCAGTCCCATGCAGGTTCCACAGCTGTCAATCCAGAGTCAGTCAGCTTCCAATAACTCTGTTCAGTTGTCTATGTGGGTTTCCCCATTAAGATCTGAATGAGAGGGGAAGAGCGAAGGAGAAATGTGGTTAGTACGTAAAAAAAAAAAAAAATTAAATATAAAAATTTCAAAATCAAGAACAACACCATATTTATCTACAAATTGAACCCATGTAAGAAAATGAATCTGTTTTAAAGGCAAAAAAATTAAAATTTACGTTTTTTCATTGTATTTGAAACAATATAATTATTGTCCTTTTATCTAGAAATGTGGGAAACTGATAGATGCATCACCATTTAAACACACAAATCTCCTCAATGGATGAGGATTTATAATCCAGCTCTGTTGGACAAGCACAATTCACCAAACCATGTGAGCCTAGTGTAAAAGCATTCTGTTGCATTTTGGATGAACACTTTTAGAACTAGCATGTGATCCTCCTTATTCCCTGATTCAGGAACGGGAAGATCTAAGCCTATTTCTAAGACAAGTTCATGCCAAAAGGTGGTAAAACTGAAGTAGATTAACCTGCAAAAATTCTAGAAATAAACTTTCCTTATCAGCCAACGTTAAGAGTTGTTGGCAGCACAAAGTGTAATTCTCCAGATGGACAAATTTAGTCAGGAAGCAGAAGATACAGGAAAATTGCACAAAGTGTGCTTGAGGTTTTCTCATCAGTTTAAACCTGCCTAGGAGATACTAGCTGCCTAGGAGATAGCTGAGCTGATTTACCAAGAGTTTTGGATACATTTTACCAAGGACTACAGTTTAGAAGTGTAGCGATTGCTTGGCTGGGAACAGGAAAAGTATGAGGAAAAGAAAGATTTACAACTGGAATCAATGATCATTTGCAAGTGATAAAGTACTAAAGCTTTGCATATTAATTTTCTCTGTGGTTAATTTATATAACTTTGACATTTTTGCACAGTTTACTCTTTGCTTAATCTTTTTTTTTCCCAAAGAATTGAGAAGAATCTTTGCTTCTAAATATTGTAAATTTTCATACTGCAGTTTGCTCGTGTATACTGGAGGTATTCAAGAACTGGAAGTGTTGACTTAATCCTTCAAGGGTCTTTGAACATCATTTTTCTGAGATTATACTATAGTTACACCATTTTTCTGTTTTTCTTCTAGTCTACTGGTGGTTTTCAACCTTACTAATGCTGCAACCATTTAATAAATTTCCTCATGTTGTGGTGTCACCAACAAATTATTCTCATTTCTACCTCATAACTCTAATTGTGCTACTATTCTGAATCATCATATAAATATCTGTGTTTTCTAGTCTTTGGCCACCATTGTAAGAGGAATCTTCAATAGTCAAAGAGTCATGATCCACAGGTTGACAGCAAGACCTAAACTCTCTCGTATGTTTCTTCTTTCTCTCATTTAAATTATTTATTGTGGTGATATATTATATATTTAATAAAATCTGAAATATTACAGAGACAGCACACAGTCAAATCCTAGGCAGACAGCTCAGGAATTTCTTGATCCTTGAGTAGAAGAACAAACAGCTGAGATTCAATAGCACACACCTTTTTAATCCCAGCACAGGGAAAGCCAGGAGTGATAACCTACACCCTTAATACCATTAACTTCAGAGAAAGAATTTCCCGTTTCTGGGAATTCAAGCCTAGCTACAAAGTACAGTAGTTTACACCTTTAATCCTAACTTCAATGGGATATATAAGACTTCTTAAGAATCCAGCAGAGGAGGAAGCAACCAGCAGAAGCAACTTACAGTAGCTACAAGGAGCAAGGCTGAGGAAGTTGCAAGACAGCTGGGATAAAATGTGACTGCTTCCTCTCTTTGATATTCACCCTTCTTCCAACATTTGGCTCAGAGTCCCTTTTAATCTTTTTATTGTTTTTTTTTTTTTTTTTTTTTAAAAAAAAAATCTGTGCCAATAGAAGGGTATTTACCAATCTCTTTATTATCAAGTTCAGTGTAGACAATTTTATGTTGAGATCGTTGATCCAGTTTGATCTGAGTTTTGTGCAGGGTGATAGGCTTGGATCTATTTCCATTTTTCAACATACTGCCATCTAGGTATACCAACACAATTCATTGAAGATATTATCTTTTTTCCATTGAATATTTTTTGCTTGTTTGTCAAAAATCAAGTATTTATAGTTGTGTAAAAAAGTAAAACATTCAGGATAACAAAAAACCCATGCAGTAATAAAACTTATCTTTTCTCTAAAACACGTGAAACATAAAAAATGAAATCTAAAGCTTCTCAAGCCACATTAGGATCAGCTACAGGTAAATCAAGCACAATAGGTCCCAGGTAATGATCATAGATGGACTATGGGCACCAGTAATTTTGAACTCTGCAACAATGAAGAAAAGATACACAAATTATTATACTTAGGATTATTATTATTATTTTTTTTTTGTATTTCTGATCTCTCCAGAACTTTTAGTGTTAAGGAGTGTTGAATTTTGTCAAAGGCTTTTTCAGCGTCTAAAGTGATGATCATGTGTTTTTTGTTTTTTTTTTTCAATTTGTTTATATGATAGATAACATTTAGAATTTTTCATACGTTGAACCATCCCTGCATTTTTGGGATGAAGCCTACTTGATCATGATGGATAACTATGTTATATGTTGTTGTAATAGGTTTGCCAGAATTTTGTTGAGTATTTTTGCATTAATATTCATAAGGGATATTGGTCTGAAAATCTCTTTCTTTGTTGCATCGTTGAGTTGCTTGGGTATCAGGGTGATTCTGGCTTCATAACAAGAGTTTGGCAGCATTCCTTCAGTTTACACAGTGTGGAACAGTTTGTTGAGTATTGGTATTTTTTTCTTCTTTGTTTTTGTTCACTTTTATTTTTCATGGTTTTTAAAAAATCAATATCAAACATCATATGAAAAAGCAAAACATTCAGAATAGATAACAAAAAACTCATAAAGTAATAAAACTCTTTTCTCTAAAATACATGAAACATAAAAAATTAAATCTAAAGCTTCTCAAGCCAGGTTAGGCTCAGCAAAAGATAAAGAAAGCACAATAGGTCACAGCTAATACCCACAGATGCACTATGGCCAACACAAATTTCTGTGAAGCAACCCTTCTACAGTCAAACCAGAAGATTTGTTTAGTTTTATTTTATGTGTGTGTGTGGTTTTTTTTTTTTGTAGAGAAATTTTATTTATATCTAAACACAAAGACACAGATGAATGCTATTAGCACATTTATTTTATTTCCACTGAAAATTAATTTACATGAAAGAATTTAAAATAAAATGTTCAAGAAACAGGATTTGAAGAAAGAAAAATTTTATTGTTGGTTGCTTTTTGTATTATTTGGAAGCTATAACAATAACTCATACAATAACTCATACATAATTATACATGTTTTCCTTCTTTATTTTGTATTTATCAAAAAAACAGTAAAAAGAATTTAAAAATGCCAAAGAGTTAACAATAACTATACAGAGGATAATAATCATAAGCATGGCTTATCAAGGGTGGAAATGCAAATAAGATTACTACACATATATTTTCTTTGTGTTCAGCTTTCCCTCTGAATTTTTTTCCATCCCTGTATATCCTTATTGAAAGTCTCTTTGTGTGTGTGTTTTAAGTCACATTATTCAGCCATCATCTTTCAATGAAAAATGAATGTTTTGCTTAAAGTCAACTAATGAGTGAGTACATGTCCTGTTTATCCTTCTAGATTTGTGAGACCTTGCTCAGGAGGATGTTCTCCAAATCCATCCATTTGCCTGAAAATTTTAGTATATCATTTTTTTCTTACTGCTGAGTAGTGCTCCATTGTGTAGATGTACCACAGTTTGTTAATCCATTCCTTATTTGAGGAACATCTAGGTTGTTTCCAGGTACTTGCTATTGCAAACAATGCCGCTATAAACATAGTTGAGCTAATGCTTTTAGGGTGTGAATGTGTGTCTTTAGGATATATGCTCAATTGGTATTGCCGGATCCTTGAGGAGAGTGATTCCCAGGTTTCTGAGAAAAATCCATACTACATTCCAGAGTGGCTGACCAAGTTTACACTCTCACCAACAATGGAGGAGAGTTCCCCTTTCTCTGCATCCTCTCTAGTATAGGCAGTCATTTGTGTTTTTGATCTTAGCCATTCTGACAGGTGTAAGGTGGTATCTCAAAGTTATTTTGATTTACATTTCTCTGATAGCTAAAGATGTTGAGCGTTTTTTCAAGTGTCTTTCAGTCATTTGTAATTCTACTGAGAACTCCCTTTTTAGTTTTGAACCCCATTTATTGACTGGGTTGTTTAGGGTTTTGGGCTCTAGTTTCATGAGTTCTCTATTTATTTTAGAGATCAGTCTTCTGTCACTTGTAGGGTTGGTGATAATCTTTTCCAATTCTGTAGGCTGTCATTTTGTTTAAATGACTGTGTCCTTTGCAGAAAATTCTCAGTTTCAGGAGATCCCACTTATTGATTGTTGTTCTTAGTGTCTGTGCTACTGGTATTATATTTAAGAAGTGGCCACCTGTGCCAATGTGTTGGAGGGCATTTCCCACGTTACTTTCTATCAAATTCAGGGCAGATGTTTTTTTTTTTCTTGAGGTCTTTGATACACTTTCATTTGAGTTTTTGCAGGATGATAAATTTGGATCAATTTACATTTTTGTACATACTGCCATCCAGGTATGCCAACACATTTTGTTGAAGACATTATCTTTTTTTTTCTTGAATATTTTTGACCTCTTTGTCAAAAATTAGGTATTCATAGATGAGTGGGTTTCAGTTTTCAATTCCTTTTCATTGATCTGCAAGTCTGTTTTTATACAAGTACCAGGTTGTTTTTAATATTGTAACTCTACAGTTTAACTTGAAGTTGGGGTGGTGATGCCTCCTGAGGTTATTTTGTTGAGCAAAATTGTTTTGGTAATGCTAGCTTCCCTGTTATTCCAAATAAAATTTAGTATTGTTCTTTATTTTTTATTTTTTTATTTTTCATTCTGAATAAAGAAGTCACATTTTCTATCCGTGTATATCTTTATTCAAGGTCCCTTCACCCTCCCAACACATCAGGTCACTCTTCCTTCTCCACATCTCCCCATCTCCTCCCCAGAATGGGCAGGAGGTCTTAAGTTTCCAAGGTCCCAATATTCCTCATTTCAGCTTCCACTCTTGACAGATCCAGTTTTCTCCCTACAACATCCAGACTGAGTCAAGTTTTCCTCTAGGAGAAGTGTGATCCAAGGTGTCCGTCCAAGGTGTTTCAGATCCCAAGCTGTTAAGTGTTTGTGGTTTACAGCTTAGACATGCTTTGCTTTCTTCTTTTATATTTAGAGTCCACTAATGAGTGAGTAGTACATCCCCTGCTTATCTTTCTGGGTTTGTGATACCTTGCTCGGGAGGATATTCTGCAAATCCATCTATTTGTCTGCAAATTTTAGGATATCAATTTTTCCTAATGCTGAGTAGTACTCCATTGTGTAGATGTACCACAGTTTGTTAATCCATTCTTCAGTTGAGGGACATCTAGGTTATTTCCAGGTTCTTGCTATTACAAATAATGTTGCTATGAACATAGTTGAGCTAATGTCTTTGGAGTGTGACTGTGTGTCATTAGAGTATACACCCAGAAGTGGTATTGCTGGGTCCTTGGGGAGATTGATTCTCAGTTTTCTGAGAAACCGTGGTTCCTCAGTATTGTTCTTTGAAGATCTATAAAAAATTGTGTTGGGATTTTGATGGGAATTGTGTTGAATATATAGATTGCTTTTGGTAAGATTGCCATTTTTACTATATTGATCCTACTATCCAAGAGCATGGGAGATCTTTCCATTTTGTAATATCCTCTTCAATTTCTTTCTTCAGTGTTTAAAGTTTTTGTCAAACAGACCTTTTATCTCTTTGGTTAAAGTTACACCAAGATATTTAATGCTATTTGCAGATATTATAAAGGATGATGTTTCCCTTATTTCTTTTTCATCCTGTTTGTCTTTAGTGTACAAGAGATGTCTGATAGAATTCTGCTGTAAAACCATGTGTACCTTGGGTTTTTTTAATTTTCTTTATTTTATCTTATTTTTTATTTTAATAATGGCTTCAATTACTCTTGGTGTTATAGGTCTGATTAGATTTTTAATCTGTTCTTGATTTAATTTTGTTAATTTGTACTTTTCCAGGAAGCTATCCATTTCTTTTATGTTTTCCATTTTAGTAGAGTATAGGTTTTCAAACTATGACCTGAACATTCTCTGAATTTCCTGTGTGTCTTTTGTTATGTCCCCCATTTCATTTCTGATTCTGTTTATTTAAACCCTCTGTCTGTTTTTTTGGTTTGTTTGGATGAGGGTTTGCCTATCTTGTTGACTTTCTGAAAGAATCAACTTTTTGATTCATTGATCTTTTTGTATTGTTCTCTTTGTTTCTATTGTACTGATTTCAGCCCTAAGTTTGATTATTTTCTGTCTTCTACTTCTTTTAGGTGAGTTTGCTTCTAATTTTTCTAAAGCTATCAGCTGAATTAATAATATATTCTACATTATAATTGGCATTGTTGGGCCCTCTTAGGTGGCAGGTATAAGTCTCTATTTCTAAAGACATAATGCACTTCAGAGACCTCTAAGCTTAATCTAAGCTGAGTACCTCCCAACTCTGAACTATTTTTCTTGGTACTAGAAGTTGTCATGCAAGTGTCCTGAGGAGAGATGCAACCAACCTTTAGTAAACTATTTAAACAAGACTGCCCCCCCATACACACACAGATATCCTGCTGTTGCCCCAAGTCATAGAGCTCCTAAAGCTATTTTTCTGAAGATCTGTGCCTTTAAACACTCCAGCAGATCTTAGATTAGGCAGATGTCGGGGTGTGCAAAGTCTAAGACATGGGTGTATGCCTTACTGGCAGCAGAGTTGGTCTGTCCATGACAGTGGGTCCATTCATCTCAGATAAAGGGCAGAACAGGCATGCCCAGGCCATGGTTAGGGGTAGGAAGAGATTCCCAAAAAAATAGAAGCCACTGACATAGATTCAGACCCTGGCTGCAATAGGGCCATAGACTCAGACATGGTCCTATTTAGGCTCAGTAGACACCATAGTCACTGGTAGCAATGCAGGTCACCAATATTCTCATGGCTCCAAATGTAGCATGTCCCTTGGTAGTCACCATGGCCAGAGATGGTGACATAGAACCTGAGCATGTGTATGGCTCTTGGTAGTGACATGGGCTATGAGCATCATCACAAATCCATTTTGCTGTTAGAACCATGGACTGAGATATGGACCTATGAATTGTCCTGAGCCTATGGCCCTGTGTTGCAGCACTGAGCACTGATATTGGCATCATCCTGGCTACAGGTAAGCCTTTTGGGCCTCAACACAACCCTAGGTGGGAGCCCAAACCCTGAGCATCCACATGACTGCCACTGAAAACCGGTGCCATGTTGGAACCCATCTGTGGAAGGACCACAAACCCAGTTATGGACTTTGGCTGTAGCTTAAATCTGGATGATTCTATAGCTCCAGATGCCATCCCAGCCCATTCAGATCAGGATAACATGGCCCTTTCGCACCCACATGGCTATATAAGGCAGCCCTGACCCCAAACATCTTTAATGCCATTGGTGATAACAGGGAACATAGACATTGACATATCTCATGATTACAATAGGACCATGGACTTTGGCTATAGCCCAGTAGTAGATAATACCATGACCCCTGGGGACAGACAGGCCTCTCAGCTCTGCCAGTTGTTCAAGGCCTTCAGCTCTCAGGATCTGTCTCTCTCCATAGGACTCAAATCTCTGTCTCTCTCTCCTCATATCCCACTATATAGTTACTCTTCATAGTGATACCTTACAACTACAGGAGGTCCAGGCTTCTTCCTGCCCTCTTTGAGTAGGTAAGTGCATGTCCCTCTCCAGTTGCTCAGTGTTAATGGTATCTAAAAGGCCTATGGTTTTTTCTGCCTATTATTATTCTTAGGTATAACCTTTTCATTGTGTCCTAGATTCACTACATATTTTGTGTCAAGAATTTTTTGTTTGATTGAGTTTCTTTGTTTTTCTGTTTATTTAAATATTTTGAGTGATGCATCCATTTCTTCTTATGGTATCACCAAGGTCTTAGATTCTCTCTTCCATGTCTTGCGTTCTGTTGATGAAGCTTGCTAATGTAATTTCTGTTCAAATTTCTAACGTTTTCTTTATTGATTCTATTTTCAGGTCTTCAACATCTTTTGTTCTTATTATCTTTAACTTTGTTTATGATTTTGGATTTAAGAGATTTTGTGTTTTCAGTATTTTTTAAAGAGATTTCTTCATTTCTTTTTATGTCTCTCTGTGTTCTTCATGGAGATGGTCTTAAGGTTTTTTTTTTTTTTTTTTTTTTTTTTTTTTTTTTTTTTTTTTTTTTTTTTTTTTTTTTTTTTTTTTTTTTTTTTTTTTTTTTTTTTTTTTTTTTTTTTTTTTTTTTTTTTTTTTTTTTTTTTTTTTTTTTTTTTTTTTTTTTTTTTTTTTTTTTTTTTTTTTTTTTTTTTTTTTTTTTTTTTTTTTTTTTTTT
>PVIH01011833.1:0-37105 GCA_004025045.1 Sigmodon hispidus | reverse complement strand
ATATTAACTTCATACTGTTTGGCCCATGTCTCAAGCACATGACTAGCTAGTTCTATCATCTTAATTTAACACATTTCTTTAACCTACTTGCCACTTGGCCCAGCCAGCAGCTCATCTGAATTCATTACATGATTCTTCTTCAGGGGTTGGATGGAGACTGACTAACCCCATCCTCCTTCTACCTATCTGTCCTCTGATTCTCTACCCAATTCTATGGTGCTCCACATAGGCCAAAACAGCTCCTTCATATACAGCATACAGGAAACATTCCACCACAATTATTGATTATATTTTTATGCTGGCATCTAGGCATTTGTTCTTGGAATTATTTTATGTCTAGGTACAATTTCTGAATTTGTTTTATTGGGTGGATTTTTACTCCTTAGTTTTTGTCTCTCTGTTTTTTCAAGAGTATATGGTTGTGTTTTGCTTAACTTCATGTTCTGCTCAGCTGGAGTGTTGACAGGAAATGCCATATGATTAGAGGTTAAGATACTGGAGTGAGTTGGGGAAATAAATGTTCGAAGAGAAGGTCTATATGATTTCCTGGAGAATTGATCAGAAAGGAAAGAGAGCCTCTACTTCAGAGGTGGGAATGAGATTTTTGAAGACTAGATTTTGAAGAGTAGTAGGAGAGGTATTTGTTTTTTACTCTGCTAGAAGTAGCCCTTGGGTTAGCAGGGAGTGCTTACTGGAGCTGATAAAAGAACAAATGGGTTGAAGAAGGAGAAAAGGGTTAGTTTTGTGGGATCTACTGGAGATGGGAATAGAGGTGGGGACTAGGAAGTCTGCTCCAGGTATTCTGCTGCAGAGCTGGAGATAAGACTGTGGAATTGGGTCTAGGGGACCAGAAAGAGTGAATAAAGTGTGTAGGCAACGTACCTAGTTTTCTGGTATGCTCAGCCAATGTTTTATTAGAGTATGCCTCCTAGAGTTGGAGACTGGGATACATTGTTGGGTATTGTGGGAGACAATTTGGGATGATCAGTGTGATCCATGGGAGACATAATCAGTGGGGAATAAACTGAAGTTTCTTCAGTAAAAGGCAAGATTGATGGACTATGTATGATTGGACAGAGAGTGAAATTTTACTAAGAATTAAAATCAATACATAATTAAATTTAGAGTATAAAATGAAATGCATTTATTTAGACATCATGATTATTAATTACCCACCAAAAAATCTATTTTGAAACTGAATTGTTTACTTGTTTCCATAAAATATCTATAGCTAGGAGATTTCATTACACAATTGTATTATCAATTCCTAAGTGCCATATCTCATATTTTTAAATAATTACCTGGTTTTCAAAAATTTCAAATTGATTAAATTATTTAAATGTATGTGTGCACACATGTCTGAGAGTGGTGCATTTATATCTACATGTATACATGTGTATACAGGTGTACCTGTTGATTTTGGAAGCCACTGTTTAGAAGTAGATGTAGTGCCTTAGGTGTCCACTATTTCAGTTTTGTTGAGACACAGTAGAGTCATTGGCCTGGAGTTGATGACTTTGGCTAGCATGGTTAGCACTGAGCCTTAAAGATCTCTCTACCCTTACTTTTCTGGTACTGTGATCAGAGGCATAGACTGTGATGGAAAGGTTCTCTGTATTCTGTAAATAAAGAAATTGTTTTGGCCTGTGTCAAGTGCCTTAGAAGTAGGTGGGACAATTGAAATTCAGGTATGAGGAGTCAGGCAGACTTCATCCAGCTTCCAAAGAAGAAACATGTAGGACCCAGGTTACTAGGGGCCATTGGGTCTTATGGCAGGTAGATTAATGAAAATGAGTTGAATTAAGATAGAAAAGCCAGTTAGAAATGTGCCTGAGATATAAGCCAAACAGGATGAAATTAATATAGGCATCTGCATCATTTTTTGGGGGGTTAAAGCCTCCACAGGCAGGTCTAACCCCTGACATGAACAGGGTTTGAAGTCATTTACAGCAACAGACAACCATGCTGCACTTGTGAAAATATGTGTATGTGTATCTCTCTCTCTCTCTCTCTCTCTCTCTCTCTCTCTCTCTCTCTCTCTCTCTCTCTCTCTCTCTCTCTCTTTGTGTGTGTGTGTGTGTTTGTCTCTCTGTCTCTCTGTGTATGTATGTGTTACATGCACATGTGTAAGTAAGTATAACTAGAGGTTGATGAAAAGGACTTTTTAAATCACTTATATTTTGAAACAGACTCTGCCAATGAATCTCTCTCACAGTTGTAGCTGAGATGCCTCATCAGAACCCCCAAATTCTCCAGTCTCTGCATCCCATTGTTGCAAGTCAAGTTGTAGACATGTGCTTCCACAGCAAACTTTTATATAAGAGTTAGACCCAAACACAAATCCTCATGCTCAAGAAGGAAGCAGTTAACCTTCTGAGCTATTGCTTCTGCCCATTTTCATTAAAAAAAAAAAATAACATCAATTGAGAGTAAAAATAGGTCCTCACACCAATGCAGCAAAATCACTATAACAAATGAGCTACCATCATTATCCATGACCTAACACAAGTATGCATTTAGTTAATAATACCAATTCTTTAGTTTTTTATCTTCTATAACATATTGAAACTTTCCTTCACACAACTGTATATTAAAATATTGTTTTCAGAATAGTAAACTATAAAAATATATAACCAGAATTCCACATTATTTACATATTGAAAAAGCTATATGTTGATAAAATAAAATGATAAGCTATAATAAAGACTTTTCTAAATGAAGGTATTACATAGGGAAGATTGTTTGTCCACTCTATTTTTTAAATCTGGATTGAAGCAATCACCAAGGCCATGGACTGGCATATATAGTATAGGATTCTCTTTAGTCTTTGAAATATATATTATGAGAAGAGAAAAAAGTAACATATGTGTTTGGGCAATCAGTATGCTCACTTATTAATAATAATGTGATAATTTGGATAAAATCAGAATCCTTAGTGTCTACAGTACTTGAAATTTGTCATATTAAAAAATAAAAAAAATTGAATAATGCAAAATAATGTGTATAATAATGTTATAACCATAAATTAGTACATCCTGGTATATATAACACATTTATGATTCAAGGATATATTATTTCTATTAAGTGTGTTGTAAATATTTTATTTTTTTTGAAAATCAATATCAAACTTTATATAAAAAAGCAAAATATTCAGGATAGCTAAAAAACTCATACAGTAATAAAGATTTTCTTCTCTCTAAAATACATGAATCATAAAACTAAAATCTAAAGCTTCTCAATTATTTTTAAGGTAAATTTATTCACATGGTAAATTTTCAATTGAAATAAAAATAACTCTTCTGCCAATATACTTGACAACTTTATTTAATACAAATTTTTAATAAGACAAAACATGATAATTATCATAAGCTATATTAAAGTTATTTTTATGGCAAAAATATATTGAGATATAAGTTGCTGCATGGTTAAGCTCTGGACATGGATGGGTGTTAGTTGAAGTGCAGACTAATTTTATTTTCAAAGAGATGATAAGCATGCTGTGAGCATATTAGAGAAAATAAATAGCCTACCACTTTTACGGTTCTTAAACTTCATTTTCAGCCTTTAGGTGCTTATGTTTTGAGTACTAGCTGTATTTCTAAAATGCACCTTCTGGAAATTCCATCAAGAACCACATCTGTGAAGCTATAATATATGTTCATTGACAGCAGAGGTTTTTATGAGATTCATGAAGCTTTAGGAATTTAGTACAAAAGTGGCTGTGATGGTAGAAATGTACTCTTCATAAGTGAGCTCTCTGAGTATACTGGGCAGTATATCAGAGCAGATCAATAGCCAGCATGATGTACTGTCTCATAGCAAACTTCCTTTCTGAGTACAACACATAATAGATCAATAGCAAAATAATTCTGAGCATAAAGTCACTGGCAGATAATTGCATGTGAATTATTTTCATTGAATATTTTTTCCTGATATTTCAGTTCGCTTTTGAACACACACTAGGCTGGAAATACATCTCAGAGGTAAAGCTCTTGACCAGTATGTATGAGGTTGCTTCTAAGATCAATTTCTATCACCGAAAGACAATCAATCAATCAATCATCAATTAATCAGTACACACACATAAATTGCCAAAGCAATAAAATTTAAGTAGGTAATGGAATATTTTAAGTGATCTATTTCCACAAAATCATTCTATTGTCTATTATTTTCACTAGGAACTTTTTTATCACACTTTTGAAAACTATTTTTTTATTAATATGTAGCAAATAGAAACTCAAGCCAGACTCATTGATTTTTTCTTTTTAATTTCTTTTATCATTAATATTTATGAATCATCACCTTAAGTGTCAGAATCAGTTTGGAATGATACTGATACAAACCTAAATTAGCCAGGTAGTGACATTTGTAGCTGTAACATTTTTGAATGGAAAAGTATCATACAGAAGGCCAATATGAGGCTATATAGGAGTCACAGTGAAGTAACCTACAGTACTTATCATGGGCAGAATGATGTGTAGCTAATATAGTTATAGTAATTTTGGAATGGTTTTTAAAAAAGAATAAAAATATAATGTAATATAATAGAGAATTTTAAAGTAGTACCACACATATTCTGTGGGCATTATGGGTGGAAGGATCAGCAAACTGGCAATACTTTAGAAAATGCTTATTTATTGAAACAGAAGCTCCACAAGACTAAGGAATTAGCATTTCCATTATGCTTCGAGGATTTGATTTTATAATTTTCATTATAAAAGAGACGAAAACTATCACACTTTAGAATTAAATCTGACATTATCTTTATAATCAAAAAGACTTTTTTATTATATGTGTTTACAACTCCTATTAAATTGGACATCTAGTATCTAAATACTTTTCTCTCATTCAAAATTTGGAAATCTTTTACTGTTGGAGTCTGACTGATGAGTATAATCCATCTATCAATCTATTAGGTTTCTGAACTAGTTCTTCTCTATAGGACATGTCTATTTACAATTAGAAACCATATAGCGTGTATATTCAGTAACTAGTGACTCAAGAATAAGGTCAATGAAAAATCCATATTGGTGCATGTGTAGAAATAGTCGCAATATGCAGTTTTCAAGGATTCTTTACAGGTGGTACTTTCCAGCATGACAGCTTGATAGTGCCAGATTTGGTGCACAAGGCAATAGTAATTCTAAACAGATGGTCCTCACAAGGATTATTAAGCACAGGTCCTCCCTTCTTGGGCATATTTATTTCTTGGATTCTCATTTTTTCTTGCTTGTCTATTTGATTCTATGACATATTACAAATTCTTCCAATGTATTACTTTAGTATAAAAACACAACAAAGAGAAGATAACTATCAAAGTCATTAAATGCAAGAATTCATCAGCATATCAGTGGTAGAAATGGTCAAGGACACTTTAAATGTTTGTGCAGGTACTTATAGTAGATGCAAATACTCACAAAAGAGCATAAAATGCATACTTGATTCTTGACCTCATCACTTCATATGCATTTTGTGTAAGGCAGAAATATGGGCAAGAAACTTAAAAAAACACCCACTAGATTTATAGGTTAGGCTGAATGACATCTATTTAACATTATTTTAAAAGTTTCTCAAATCTTCATTAAAAATAAGTAAGTACTCAAATTTTAAGACAAAATTATAAATGATTAAACCTAAACTTCTCAAATTTTGTTAAATAAATTTATCCTAAATTTCTGTAAAACAAATATTTAAATAAATATTTGAAGTAGCTTGAAGTAAAAGGACCTGGTCAAGCATTTAGAGAAATTTTAGTTTTGACAATGCACATAGCTTTACCTTTATTCTGTCATCCATCACCAACTAAAATGCCAATATAGTTCTAAGCAGTAGGGATATGCCAATTAATGTAAAAGATAAACAGTAGCAAATTCAGATCATTTTATATCACTTGAGGGATAGTAGTTACATGAGTGGAACCTAATGAGAAAATTTGAAAATATGAACAATACACATTTTATAGAAAGACCGAGCAAAAAATACATGAGTATAGGTGGTTGGATTTAATTATTTATGCTTTACCAGAAAAGAACTAATTCCTTTTTAAAGAGATGTAAAATGCAAAGCAAATACCAGGCAAGGAGCAAAGAATAAAAGTGAGGTAGAATGTACTTTCAGTATCAGAAAAATGGGATAAGAACCCATGGTAATGATATACACAATTCATATAGAAAACTACTAGCTGTGGATACAATTGCAGTGTGGTTTGAATGTGAATTGCCTGTCTGCCTCACAGGGACATGGAATTGAAATGGTACCTAGATGATGACTCAGATTGGGTACATGGCAGACCTTTGAGATGGTGCAGCCAGTCCAGTGGAAGTAGAGATTTGATTGTGGTCTTTGTGGAATATATTCTTGCCCCTCTCTTGGCAGAGGTCTCTTTGATCTACTCTATCATGTAACAAAAGCAGATACAGAATGCTTCCACTATGTTGGAGCCTCCTGTTTTCATTTCCTGACAGCACCCCAATAGACTGCATGCCAATCTTTTCTTAAATTTGAATTATTTCTAGAAGTATTAACATAATGGCTCTAAGGAATGTTGGAAGATAACAGCCTTTATTTAAAGATGGAGAATGAAATTTAAGCAGGCTTCATGTGATATTGTCATTGATTACTGTGTGTATGCTCTGAAACAGGGTTGGACACAGGCAGAAATACCCAAAAGAGATTTCAAAAATTTATTGAAGCAGTTGTGCATTAAATTATTCCAGAATGTATGGATGGGTTTATTCTTGAGGAAATGTATTATAAGTATTTTTTAATTATTAATGTCTCCAAAGAGAGTACCATTCATCTAGGAGATTAGTAAGGAGTGAAATCAAAAGAAGGGAAGACAAGAAAATGAGTAATCTATAATGAGGAATTGAAGATAAATAACACATAAATCTGGGAAGAAATGTAGGAGGAAAAAGGAGAGAAGTGTATGGATTAGAGGCAGACACTAAATCTAGGGAGGGTGTGACCAGAAAAAAAAATATCTTCCACATGTAAGCACCCAATAGCTAGCGGAGACAATGAGAGAACAGAATAATTAGTATGCAGCAATACTTCTGTAAGTTTTTTTTGAAGTAAAATCACAGAATCTGTGAGAATCAGAAATAAGTGCAATGGTGTACAGGCTGTGTGTGATGCCCAGGACAGGCACTGTGAGAGAATAATCACGTGAGGTTACATCTCTCCACATTTTCCATTACACTGTACAGCTAGCCAAGCACAACCTAATTCCATCTTTTGGTCTGGGGTATGTCAGAATAACAATGGCCAGTCTAGGGAGCAAGAGTTGACTGCACCACACTTCCACAAATCATGTCTAATTTATAAAGCGGTTCACAGAGTGAATGTTTAAAACAGTCTGCCTTAAACCAAACTAAATATACTCAGTTTAACAAAATTTAAATAAAAGGATATTTTTTATACTTTTTGAGTATTTCTAACCTGACCTTGAAGTATAATGTGATTTTTCTATATAAACTGACAAAATAAAAAAAAAAAGATTTTTAAAATGTAAAAAATATTTTTAAAAAGTAATGTTACATTTATCTTTAATTTTATATTGTAAAACATTTGAAGGAAATTTTGACATCCTCACTGTGTGTTGAGCTTAGATATGTGATTGAAAGGAATAAAAGTATTCAATGATGATTCACTCTAATACACAAAAAAATAAAGGCCATATAAATTTTAATAAAAAAACTGAAACAACTAACAAGAAAATATTTTTATAAGAGAACCAGGATGTGGACAGACCCTTCGGATCCCACTCCATCTAGAGGAACACCTGACTCATTCTTGAGGGAGGGGGGACAAAACTGGATCTGCCAGGAGTGGAGACTGAACTAAGCAATATTGGGACAGTGGGATCTTGGGACTGTCTGCTGCCTGCATGGGGAGTTGTGGAGAAGAAAGAATGACCTGATGTGGCGGGAGGGGGAAGGGACCTTGAATAAGCATATACAGGAATAGAAAGCGTGACTTCTTTGTTAATAATAATAATAATAGTAATAATAATAATAATAAAAAGTATACAGAAAAAGAGAATCAGGATGATCCAAAGTAGAATTGTAGGGAACATTTCTACTGCGAGTCTTGTTTGCAAGCTCCAAGGAATTGATGTGATGCCAAAGCAAAGCAGAAGACTGGCCTTTCAAAATGTGGGCGGTGTGAACGCGTTAACCAAGAAAGAAGCCAAGGCAGTTTATACCCCAGAATTGTATGTCCTTGAAGAATCTCTAATTTCTTTCTCAGAAGAAGTGATAAAAGCATCTGACCTTATAACAGTTTTCACAAATCTACACTGTGTGTGTATACGTGTTTGTGTGCAAGTGGTTGTGCATGTGTGCTCTTGTGTAAACATAAGCTTGGCATAAATTTCTACAAAAATAAATGTATAAATAATTAAGAAGGTATATTAATGTTCTTCAGTGAAATCAGGTTTTTTTTCTATTTTTGCTACCTGTTCTATTGGAAATAGATTATTTTCTCATACATGTCATGATTCATCCTTTCTCTCTATTCTTCTTAGTTTTTCTCCACCCCCTCCCATCACATCAATCCCATTTCTGTCTCATTACAAAAGAATGAGCTTCTGAGAAATAACAACAAAATGTATCAAAATAAAATGTAGTATGTGGAGCCAAGACCATAACATCAAATTTGGACTAGACAAACCAACAAAGAAAAAGAATCTAAGAGATAGCTCAAGAATAAGACTCACTTGTTTACACTAAAAGTTCTAATAAAAATACTAAAATAACAGCTATAATATATGAGAAAATGACCTGATGCAGATCTGTATAGGTCCTTGCTTGCTACTTTAGACTCTTAAGTTCATTTGAAATTTGTTTATGTTGATTGAAGGGCCTTGTTTTCCTGGAATCCTTCATCTTTTCTGGCATTTAAACCATTTCTGCCTCCTCTTATGTGAGATTCTAAAAATTGTATACACCAATCCAGGAAGAAAACCTTTGATCTCCAATGATATCCTGTCTGATATATATGCTACAACAGTGATATCACAGAACTTATGGGAGTAAATTAATCAATAAGAAATTTGATTTAAAGCCTAGTCCATGAGATAGAATTTATACATGAAAATGGTTGGGTGCCTAAGATACTACTGGGCTTTAAACTATTAGAGATAAAATGTGTCCTAAAGATATTCTGCTATAATTAGAGATTAGTGGCTTATTCAATCACCAGCAGATAAGCTTTCTCCAGTAACAGATGAGAACATATAGACTCACAGACAGACATCAAGTGGAGAGAATTTAGAATACATAGCCCAGATAGGTGGTGTACATCAAATCTCTCCCCTGTGGAACTCTTAAACATTGACAATACATATAAATGTCATAGCTCCTATCTTGAACAACTTTGAAGGCCTGTCTTCATCTCTAGATTCCACTTCTGTATGCAATGCAGGCTCCTACATTGACATCTAGATGGTTGCATGATTTTTATCTTCTCTTCTAGTTAAACCTATATGTTCCATTACCCATGATATATGCAATCTAAACAAAACAAAGTTTTCATGTGAGGGTAGCAAAGTTAATATAATACAAATAGGGAAGGTTCAGTAATGCTTACAGATCTACCATACTTTCTTCAAAGTACCATCTCAGATTCAGTTATTGTCACTCTGGCAAACAGTTGTCCCAGAAACAAATGTCTTTTTATATTAGGTTGATTTTACACACACACACACACACACACACACACACACACACACACACACACACACACACACACAGAATTGTACCTTAATATGTAGAAAGAATCCAAAGTATGACCTGAAAAAAATCTTAGAACAACCATGGAAGCTTGTCTACTCCTCAAATATTACATGCTGTCTCTTTCATCTCCTTAAACATGCTTTAAAGAGATTAGGTTAGATTAGGTTTTAAGTAGTTACACCAATCAACCTTACAACACAATTATCTTCTATACAAGCCAAAGTATAATTTCTATTGTTATTTAAAAAATAATTTCTAGTCCATTCTCTTTTTTCATTCTTTTCTAAAAGTTTTATAATCTACAACACACAAAGCATGAGCCTTTCTCTTTGACCTTGTATTTATCTCTACACAGAAAACAATAAGTCTATCTATACTCTATCATTTTATTTAACTAATTAATGACATTAGAGTATATTGCATATTTTAAATCGGTCTTGCCTGGAGTGGATGCTGAACTAATCCACCTTGGGACCACTTGCCCTTTCTGGGGAGGGGATGGGAGGGTGAGGAGAAGAGAGACTGACTGGGAAAGGTCAGGAGGGAGAAGGGAGTTTGAACATGGGGATATATGGTTAAAAAATGAGACTTTATTCTATAAAAATATAATAAAATAAAAATAACTTGCAAAAGATGGGAAATTTCTATAATGGAACTTGGTGAGATCAAGCTATATTATCTTATCTGGCAAAATAAATAGTCTTGTAATTTTAATTGATTAACATTGGCTTGAGACAAGAGATAAAATGTGACTATTTTACACAATTTCAGTATATATGATTGTGATTTTAGCAGCAGTGGTGAATAGGGTAACAACAAACTTATTCATGTGTTTATGATATCAACATACACAATAGTAATGTGCAGTTGGAAGTAGTTGTCTAATTTATTTGATGTGAGGGAAAGCAAGTCACAATGGTAACAGTTTGGTTATAAAAGTAAGTTTTGGGAGGTTGAGATTATCTTCTTCCTTTCAATAATTTATAGGCTGCTGGTTGTCTTGACAGTATTTGCTTAGGTAAGATTTTCGAGAAACTTGCATTCCAAACTATGTCAAAAATAAATTATACTGCAGATGTTAGTCTACACAGTACAACCAAAGAATCTGCCTCATTTTGTAACATTTAATATTTCTAGTCTAACCCCTGTTATTTTTAAATTGTTTAAGTCAAAGTAACTTTACGGATTAATTTAATGTTCTCTAGGCTGTTGCATGAAATCTCACATGACCAATACATGACAAAGTACTTACTTTTTAAAGGTAACAGTAGTGATTGAAAAGAGGCTGTTGATTCAGAGACCTTATTTGACTGAACCTTTCCAGATGGTTTTTATAATTGTAGCCATGGAGATGAAAACAATATTTTGATCATGTAGCAAAATATGCAGGGAAACATAGTCTTCTTGATTTTTAGCATAATGGTGATAGGAAAGACTCCTGTCTCTTGCCCCTTGTCTCACTCTTATTTTATTAACTGAAAGTGAAGTAGTTAATTCTTACCTCATTTTTGGAAAATGGTAATTTTTTTAAGAGTCTAAAATTTTTCTTGTCTTTTACTTCATTTCTTCTTTCTTATATTCTTAAAATTTTGATTTTTGTTTTATTTCTTCATTATTTGGTAGGCATCAAAGTATTGTTAGTGAGGAATAAGTTATGCTTTAAATTGAATTTATAGTATGCAATAATTTTTTTAAAATGTTGGTTAATTATATTATAAAATTTAAATAAAATATAATGGTACTCTACAGCAACATTGAATGCTTATTTTCTTCAGTCTTCTCAATATAGATTGTTTATGATATATGTAGTAGATCAAAATAAACCTGAACTAATAAATAAACTAAGAATGTTTCAAGAAATAATGAAAAAGTAAGAAATTTCATTTCATATAATATTTATTGAAAATTAATTTATGACTGGATTCAGAATTACTATTAACATTTGAATAAAAATATTGGAAAATTCTAATGTAATTTCAAATAATCACTTCTAGATTAGCCATTTATTTTAAAGAGTAACTGTATTCTTTTATCATATGAGAATAAAACAGATGATGCATTTTAATTAAGTGATATGATTTAACATCACAGTTTTTAAAAAAATTGACATCACATCCCTAAAGATGATGCCCTATGCATAATATATAATCAGATATACAAAATATTAAAATAGACAAGAAAGTAGAAGAAAACATGTTCTTAATCAGTATGAAGCCCTTGCACAATAACAATGCAAATGATATTGCATAAAACAAATGATTTGAATTTATATTCAAACTCTATGGTTCTATTACACATTACAACCTTCTTCTCTATACACATCTATCTAAATATCTATCAATTTACCCATGTGGCTTTCTATGCTTCTCTCCTTTTGACTTTCAATGTGAGGGCACATGTAGGCATATATATGGATAGTAAACTATTCAATTAAATTCAGTGGTGTACTGATAACATTTTAGTTTGGTTTATGAAATATTTGCTAATTCACCAAACTGAAACATAGAAGAATTTTATTATTTTAATTTTTTATTTAAAAATATTTTCTCCATATTTTTAAATGCTCCCCCTCCCTTCCCTCCTCTCAGCCCCTCCCAGTCCTCCTTCAACCTTCTCCCACCACATTCCCCCATTTTTTTCCCAAAGAGGGTAAGGTGGGTCAGTTCACTCTGGCATATCCAGTTGAGGTAGGTCCTTAATACTCATCCCGGTGTTATCGCTGAGTTAGTTGTTACTCTGTAGGTAATCAGCTCTGCCATGACAATTCAAGCACCAGGAACATAGTTTGATCGTACTGCAAGAGGCTCCACAGACTGTCCATGGCATTTGACAGTCCTTTAACCTTGGAGGGTTTAGTTCCTTTTCCTGAAGGCTCCTCAGTGATTGTTTCTGATTCAGTAAGCTCCCAATAGCCATTATTGGTTAGCCATCCCTCTCTGTCTCCTCTTCATGATCCTCATCCATTCGCTCATATATTCTCTCCTCTCTCGTCAGCTGGACCCAGAGCTCAACCTGGTGCTTAGCTATTGATCTCTGCTTCCACTTCTATCTAGAGTGTTTATGACTGTACCTGAAACTTTCTTTTCACTTTGCAAACAGTTGTGTTTTTTTTTCTTCTTTCTTTATTTAAGGTTTTTAAATTTATTTTACACACCAGTAGTGTCATTCCACAAAACTGTTCCTGTCATAATTACTGATCCATTGCAACTGAATGTCATGTTTACATTTAAATATTTCACCTAAACTCACTTTGCTGTTAATATTGGGTTTAACTTCATTTTCAGTTACATCCTTTTAAGTGATTCTTTTCCTATTTCCTTGCTTGCGACCTTCCTTCTTTCTTTCATTACCCTCCTTTTATCTTTTCTTTTTCCCTTCCTCCATTTCTTCCTCTCACCCTCTCAATTTTTCTTTGAGAATTTTGCACAGTACATTTAAAAAAAAAACACATTTGCTCACTCTATAAAATATTTATTACAAATATTTTTCTTTATTTTCTCTTGTTCTCATTGTAAATATTATCTATAGATCTTTTTACTGGGCTACAGAAGTTCTACTAATATTTTTGTAAACACATCTCTCACATCTGTATGAATGCCACAAATTTAGCTTCTGTTTGAGACATCCAGATATCTGTCAGTAATCTTAACCTGCATAAAATAGGAAACTTTCCAGTTTAATAGATCAACATCCAGGTTGATGTTTATTTCTTAATCTTCCTGCCTTCCTGTACTTATTGACTATATAAATAATATCTGCATTACTAGAAATCGGTGGGTTTATTATCATTTTGCTCTTTTTCCTTCATCAATATTTAATTAATGAGAAATCCTACTAGGAAGTCTCAGTTTTCTTTTTATGCAGTTTTAATTAATTGTTATATATTACAATTACACCTTTGAATGTCACAGAGGAGGTGTGGTAGGAATGTTTTTTTGTGTACTGTGAATAAAGAACTGTTTTGGCCTGTGTAGAGCACCATAGAAGTGGGTGGAGAATCAGAGGCAGCCAGATAAGAAGAAGGGTGGAGTTTGCTAGTTGCCATCTGTCCCCGAAGAAACAACATGTAGGAGAAACAGGTGAGCCACGGGCAGTGGCCACATGGTGGGAAGATTAATGGAAATGGGTTGAATTAAGATGAAAGAACTAGCTAATAATGTGCTTAAGATATGGGCCAAACAGTGTTAAAGTATATAAACGTGTAATTTCATTTCTTTTAAGAGACAAAAGCCGTGGGCGCACAGACCAGGTTCCAAACCGCCGGCACCACACGTGCGCCAGGCACAAACCTCCAAACCCAACTTGGGTCAAAAAAAACTTACTACAACAAGGAGTTGACTGGTAGTGGCACATGCCTCTAATCCCAGCACTCAGGAGGCAGAGGCAGAGGCAGGAGTATCTCTGTAATTTCAAGCCTAGCATGTCTACACAATGAGTTCCAGGACAGTTAAGATAGTTAGACAGAGAAACCTTGTCTCAAAAGAAAAACAAACAAAAAAGAATGTTACAAAGGGAAAATCATCTCCTACATTAAAACCCTAGACACTGGACCAAGTAATTATGGCATTTTTTGCATAATTGTATATTCTTGTCTAGTCTCAATTATTCATTGATAAATTTCAGTGTTCCAGAACTGATATCTAAATGCATATAGTTTTCACTTTCTTTTTCCATCCTCACTCTACTACCAGAATTCCTTAAAGTACATTATACACTCTTGATATAGTATCTTCTCTGTGTAATTTCTATAATATAACTCTTTATTTGTATTAAAATACTGAAGGAGGCTCATTTCTGCTTGGGACATCAAATTATCTAATTGTGTAATACTTGTTAAATTTTGAACATTATTTCTTTACATTGTTAGCTCTCTCTGCCTTGACGTTTTTCCCCAAGTGTCTATCTGGTAGATTCCCCTCAAATATATAGATCAGAAACTAACCTCTACTGAGGTTATGTTATTATTACATTGTAAATAATTGTTCTACCTATGAGCTTAATAAAAATACTGAATAGCTGAAGGCATACAGGAAGTACAGGTGGAGCTACCAGACTGGGAAAACTCTGGGTACAGGAAGAAGAGATGCAGATGCCAGACAGACATTGCAGAGGATGATAGGTGATGACGCAGAGCTGAATTATTGCTCTAGATAAGGTACCAAGCCATATGGCTGAACAAGACTGCTTGAATTCAGATGAAGGAGTTAGTAAGTTATATGCCTGGGCTCTAGGCCAATCAGCATAAGAATAATACAAGTGTCTGTGTGATTATTAGAGCCTAAGCAGCAGTGGGGCTAAGAGTTGGACTAGAGGTTTGGACTAGAATGGAAAGTCCAGTCCAGAAGTCTATTACAACAAATGGCTGCCAGCATGGGTATATATAAAGCTTAAGAATGTTTAAAAACAGTTCTAGGGCACAGAATCAGAGCCAAAAACAGCTTCTGGGAGCTGTGTCTTTCACATGAGGCATGGTACAGAGAAAACCATATTGGGCTTTTGATGTGCCTCTCTATTTTTATTTTATTTCAGTATTTATAGGTTGGATATAGTACTTATTTTTATACATACGTCTTCTCAACAGGTAGTGTGTATATGCAAGTGTGTGTGTATGTGTGTCAGTATTCATCTTTCATTTCTACCACTAAATCTATTCAACTACTTTGTAAAATTTTAAAGGCATGAAATTAATAATGCTTTTCTCATCAAGGTTCACTTGATCTATTGTAACATATATATACACACATGTACATACCATTATTATACATACATACATATGTATTGTTGTCTATATTCAGAGTCTTTTTCTACATTTGACATGTTGGATGTCTCCATGGAAAGCAGATAACTGATATTAAATTTACTAGTAGTTGAGTTTTAGCGTTTTTTCTTTTATCAGTGGGGGCCATTAAGCCTTATAAACTATAAGCCATTCTCCCTGAATTTGTCAGTTGTAACAACCAGTCTGGAGCTACTGTTTTATAGTGACAAATATCTTCAGAATGCTCACACTGATTTCAGCTACTGATTCTACTACATAGAATGTCGTAATAGTTCAGCATGCATTTATAGGAGAAAAAATGATTAATTTGATTTTACATAAGTATTTTTTTGTTCTGAACATATATTTTATACATATTTAAATATTAATTTTTGTACCCATATATCATGCATATGGTATATAATTATTCTATTACAACCCAAGTAAGTATATCTCTGAGAGCAAAGAATCTTCTTTTGGTTGATATGTCTTTAACAGTAGCTTTCCATCATTACTTTTTTCAGTGGAAACAATGTATCAAGATATATTCCTTGATTATTTAGACAGTCAAATTTTTAAATTTGTTTTATTTGATACTTACATTTTAAATGTATCACTCTAAAAGATCAGATAAAAATCAGTATATTTAACACTCCCAAAATTTATTTTTCTCATGTCTCAGACATTTGAGAATCAAAAGATATTGTTCCATCAACTTCTATTAGGGATTTGATGAGGATTTTACTTTGTATCATTATATGATATATAATGATATACAGACATCACATGACATACAATAGGCATTCTAGCCAGGACGACAAGAAGAATACCTCAACCTTGAAGTATCTTTTCCAGTATAATATTGTAAAAGAGAGTGGGTTCTATATTCAAATGTGAATTCATTCTAGGAACTAACTACCAGACAATTGAATAAGTTATAAAGTTACCCATGGCTTTCTTCTCTGCAAGTGCTGAATTATTATTAATAATATTAATAATAATAATAATAATAATAAATGGATTATCAGTTTATTGGGAATAAAGTTCATTTGTTTGAGAAATTAGTTAATGTAAATGAAACCCTATTTTCAGTACTCAGCACTGTATGAGCCAACTGTGATGGCATATATCTTATTATGAGAATTGGTAGGCAGAGGCAGACGATGTGTTCTTTAGGTCACCCTAGCTAAAGCACTTGCTTAGAGGCTGGCTACGGCTATTTACAAACTTGTCTCAAAA
Source organism: Sigmodon hispidus (assembly GCA_004025045.1). Classification (NCBI taxonomy): domain Eukaryota; kingdom Metazoa; phylum Chordata; class Mammalia; order Rodentia; family Cricetidae; genus Sigmodon; species Sigmodon hispidus. Next base: position 20,371 of record PVIH01011833.1, on the reverse strand, counting down.
ACTACAATACTCATTAAGCTTCCTATAAAACAGTATAGGACTATGAAAGCAATGATTAAATACTGGCAGCTTTATATCTCTAACACATTTCTGGTCATGTTCTCTATATAATATTGTATAATCTATTATTTCAACATTTTACTATGTTGTATTTTCAGAATTTATGATGTTTTAGGATTTATCTTATCAAAAGTTAAAAAAAAAACATTACTCCTTCATGACATAATTCTTATAAACTGGAATTACAATTCAAGTTTTGCACAAAATATTTTTGCTATATACTGACACATAGAATATAGTTTTGAAGGCTCCGACATTGAGAGGTCCAGATGTTGTGAAGTATCCAGATGTTCTACATATAGACCAACTTTGTCTGAGTTTTAAAATTTACATTTCGAACCAGATGTTTTGGAAAACAAGATTGCTGCAGTAGTAAGTAGAGTCATAGTGAATAATTCATTCTCAGCTTTTTCATAAATGCAAATCAATGCAATACTCTACACTATAGAAAACCAAGATGTATTAAGAACTTATTGACTTTTTACCCGTGAAAATCAAGCTAATATAATTTTATATTTGGACAATGGAATTAACTACTTCATTGCTTGTATTATAAAATTTCAGTAAAATAAAAATTTATTTTTAAATGCTACAACAGTAACTCATTTAAAAGTGTATAAGCTTATTTTCTCGCGATAACTATTTTATCAGAGAATTAAATTCTAGTAAGTTTATCTTATAAAAACATAAAAGTGGAGTCACTGCTCAGATTAATACATGGTTCCAGATATTGAACAATAGAGCCATTACACCATTAAGTTTTTATTCTTGATAACTTCTAATTAAAAAAAAAAAAAAAACCACAGAGCAAGCACAACTTATGAGTCCCTTTTGTGTTACATTGTTTTTTTCAATTATAGATCTCAATATAAACTTACAAATATACTCAATCATAGAGAATTCTACTTAGGTATTCTCCCTGTATTCCGGATCTCTCCAGGGCTTTAATCGTAAAGGAGTGTTGGATTTTGTCAAAGGCTTTTTCAGCATCTAAGGATATGATCATGTGGTTTTGTTCCTTTAGTTTGTTTATATGATGGATAAGGTTTACAGTTTTTCGTATGTTAAACCAGCCCTGCATTTCTGGGATGAAGCCTACTTGGGCGTGGTGGATGATATTTTTTATACATTGTTGTATATGGTTTACCAAAATTTTGTTGAGAATTTTCGCATCAATATTCATGAGGGAAATTGGTCTGTAATTCTCGTTCTTTGTTGCATCTTTGAGTGGCTAGGGTATTAGGGTAATTGTGGCCTCATAAAAGGAATTTGGCAATATTCCTTCAGTTTCTACTGTGTGAAATAGTTTCAGGAGTAAAGGTAGTAATTCTTCTTTGAATGTCTGGTAGAATTCAGCACTGAAACCATCTGGACCAGGGCTTTTATTGTTTGGGAGGTTTTTAATGACAGCTTCAATTTCCTTAAGGATTATAGGCCTGTTTAGGTAATTAATCTCTTCATTTAATTTTGGTAGATGGTACATGTCCAGAAAGCTGTCCATTATTTTTAAGTTTTCCATTTTTGTGGAATACAGATTTTCAAAGTATGATCTAATAATTCTCTGGATTTCCTGGGGGTCCATTGTTAGAGTTAGAGTTAGGGTTCAATAACATAACCAAGAATTTACAATTCATATCATATAGGATAAAAAGTGCTCACTATCTAGTATAATGCTAACATATATCATCATTAGAATAAAAAGTATTTGTAAATCTCATCATTCTTTTTAGATGCTTAATGCTTATGACCTAATGCATTTTTAGATTTCATATCTACTATAAAGCTATTAATTTTCTTATTTCTCTTCTACAGACTAAGAAACTAAATAATAGAGCCAGGTGTAGTGGCACAGCATTTAATTCCAGTACTTAGGAGGAGGAGGAGGTTAACTGAATGTTTGTAAGTTCAAAGACAGCCTGGTCTACAAAGAGTGTTCTAATACAAACAGGTATATTACATAGAGAAACTGTATCTTGAAACCTATCTGTCTTCTAAAAGAAAGCTAAGTGATAAATACTTTTTACATAGCTTAGAAACCAGTTATAGTTGTCACCAAATTCTGTCAAAGAATTGTTACTATTGTGATTTAACTGGAAGTCTCCCAGAGACTCATTAATCAGCCTCCATAAACTATAGGAAAAGGGCATGATTCTCTCTCTCTCTCTCTTTCCCTCCTCAGCTATGAAATTCAGGGTATCATACATACTCATACAGTATGCAACCACTACCATATTTGTGTGTGTATGTGTGATTTGACTGTTAATATTAGCAATCAATATTAGAATAAAACATATAATTTTTTCTTTGCAAAGGCAGGCTGAATTTATACCAATGTGATGCTATTAAATTTGCATTTTAATTTATGCTTTTTTGTTTATTGTTTCTCATATATTACTTCTGAGTAATTTTGTTTGTCCTTCCTATACTCTCCTGTGTCTCCCCACAATTCATCTCTCTTCCAGAGCTACTTCTTTCCAGGTTCACAGAATATCCTTCCAGGAAAATCCACAAAACACAACATAAGTTACAATAATAACAGGCACAAAACTTCATAGCAAGAATGGGCAATGTAACCTAGTAGAAAGAAAACAGTCCTAAGAGCAAGGAAAAGAGTCAGAGACACCCACACTCCTACTTTTAGGAGTTCCACAGAAACTCCAGGATACCTAATTATAACTTATGTACAGAAGACCTGCTTAGACCTCTCTAGGATCCTTGATTGTTTCTTTGCTCTCTTTCAACACTTATGAACCTTGCTTATATAATTCTGTGGGTTTTGGTCTTGTGATGTCCTCTGCTCTGCTGGCTCATATAATCCTTCTTTATTTTACAGGATTTCCTAACCACTGGCTAATGTTTGACTATGGTTTTCAGCATCTGCTCCTTTCAGTTGCATGATGAAGCCTCTCTGTTGTCAGTTGGTGTAGGCTCTAGTGTATGAGTCCATGAGATTAGCAGCATGTCATTTTATTGATTGTTTTCCAGTGGTGTTTGATTCTATTTTAGGTCTCTGGTATATCCAGCCTCTGGATTCATTCAGTCAGTGTCAAACATGGGTACTTCTTACTGGTTTGAAGCTTAAGTTGGACCAGTTATCATGGAAGCTCGTGAGAATTACTCATATGAAGAATCTTAGTAGTAGGGGACATGGATCTTGAACCAGCCATCTTCTGAACCCATACAAGGCTTTAGCGCTGGAGGTGAAACATCAATCCAGCCATAAAACTCTTGAAATTTATTTTATGAAGTTCAGGCTTCTGAGTATCCCCTCATATTGTACTAAATTGCTTTTTTTTTCTTTCTGATAAACTGGAAATCGATACATAGCTAGGAACTTTGTATATATGTGGTAGGAATTAGATGAAACTAAATTAATACAATGACAAAGTAGAAGTCAAATAAAAGAGATCATGAATTTTTTTGCATATTTCTTCCTTTTGGAAAAACAAATTATCACACATCACAAACATAGTCTTAGATAACATTAGGCAGATGTTGAACTGAAAAGAGTGTGATAATTTACAAACAGATATAGTAACTTGTAGATTTTAATTGGCTGATATTGATTTTTTCTATTTTTGCTCTCTAAAAATGTGTATTTTCATAGCACACTTTATACAACATGTATAAAAGTAGTAATAATGTTACAAAAGTATAAAATAGAATAAACATACAGTTAAATGTAAAATCAGGTTCAGTAGTTTTCCAGATAATATAAGAAAATAGTTTAAAATTATTTTTTGATGTTCATTGTTCTGTAAATTTATAATACAGAAAATTGTTATAAATTATCTTTAAATTAAAATATCTTACAGGAAATTTATTGTGATATTTGTACCATCAATGTGTTAGTTTATTTTTTTGTGTGAGACTTCTTTTTTAACATTTTTATTTATTATTTGGTCATTTTGAATCATGCACCCCATCAAACTCAGTTATCAGTCCTATCAGTTTCATACTTACTCTTATGATATCCTCATTTATATAAAGCCCATTCATGCTGCTCATTTATTTACTGGAGCATAATTAACTCCCTGTGGCCAGACCCTTAAAGGAAACAAGTCATTCTTCAACCACACCACTCTCAGACGCTATCAAAGCAGAAGTGAAGAAATGTGTCATTTAGCTCTGTTCTATCTTCTATAGAATGGCATCTTTTTATTTTTTTAAAGTCCACTAATGAGTGAATACATCCCCTGCTTATCTTTCTGGGTGGGTGATACCACCCTCAGGAGGAAATTCTCCAATTCCAACCATTTGCCTGCAAATTTTAGGATATCATTTTTTCTTACTGCCGAGTAGTACTACTTCATTGTGTAGATGTGCCACAGTTTATTAATCCATTCTTTCATTGAGGGGCATCTAGGTTGTGTCCAGGTTCTTGCTATTACAAATAATGCTACTATGAACATAGTTGAGCTAATGCCTTTGGGGTGCAAATGTACATCTTTAGGGTATATGCCTTCTAGTGGTATCGCTAGAGGCTTGGGGAGATATATTCCCAGTTTTCTGAGAGACCTCCATACTGCATTCCAGAGTGGCTAAACAAGCTTACAATCTCACCAACAATGCAGGAGTGTTCCCTTTGCTCCACAACCTCTCCAGCATAGACTATCATCTGTTTCTTTAATCTTCATCATTCTGACAGGTGTAAGCTGGTATCTCAAAGTTGTTTTGATTTGTATTTCTCTGATGGCTAAAGATATTGAACATTTTTTCAAGTGTCTTCCAGCCATTTGTAATTCTTCTGCTGAGAGTTTGCTTTTTAGTTCTGAACACCATTTATTAATTGGGTTATTTAGGGCTTTGACCTCTAGTTCTCTGAGTTTGCTATATATTTTAGAGATCAATCTCCTGCACTTGAAGGGTTGGTGAAAATCTTTTCCCATTATGTAGGTTGTCATTTTGTCCTACAGAATGTCTCCTTGGCTATACAGAAGCTTCTCAGTTTCAGAAAGCCCTAATTATTGATTGTTGTTCTTAATGTTTGTGCTACTGGGGTTACATTTAAAAAGAGGTCACCCATGTCAATGCATTGGAGGGTGTTTTCCACTTTCTTTGCTATCAACTTTAGTGTACCTGCGTTTAGGCTGAGGTTTTTGATCTACTTGAGTTGAGTTTTGTGCAGGGTGACAGGTTTCGATATATTTGCATTTTTCTACACACTACTCTCCAGTTATGCTAACACCATTTGTTGAAGATACTATCTTTTTTCCATTGAATATTTTGGGCCTCTTTGTCAAAAATCAAGTGTTTATAGATGTGTGTGTGTGTGTGTGTGTTAATGTTGGGATCTTCAATTAGATTTCATTGATCCAGAAGTCTGTTTTTATGCCAGTACTAGGTTATCTTTTAATACCGTAGCTCTATAGTATAACTTGAAGTCCAGGATGGTGATGCCTCTTGAGGTTCTTTTGTTGAGCAAAATTGTTTTGGAAATCCTGGCTTTCCTGTTATTCCAAATGAAATTGAGTATTGTTCTTTCAAGGTCTGTAAAAAATTGTGTTGAGATCCTGATGGAAATTTCATTGAATCTGTAGATTACTTTGGGTAAGATTGCCATTTTTTACTATGTTGATCCTATCTATCAGGAACATGATAGATCTTTTCATTTTTTGATATCCTTTTCAATTGCTTTCTTCAGTGATTTGAAGTTTTTGTCAAACAAGTCTGTTACTTCTTTGGTTATAGTTACACCAAGGTATTTTATGCTATTTGCAGCTATTAGAAAAGCTCTTTTTTAGTCCTTCTATTTTTAGTATCTAACAGGGCTACTGATTTCTTTGAGTTAATCATATTGAAGGTGTTTATCAGATTCTGAGGTTTCCTAGTAAAATTTGGTGAGTCAGTTATGTATACAACATATCATCTGTAAATAGTTTCACTTCTTTTTCTTCAATTTGTATCCCATTAATCTCCTTTTGTTCTCTTATTGCTTTAACTAAAACTTTAAGAACTATGCTGAATAAATAATGAGGGAGGGGACATTCTTGTCTAGTTCCTGACTTTAGTGGGCTTGCTTTGAGTTTTTCTCCATTTTGTTTGATGTTCACTGTAGGCTATTTATAAATTGCCTTTATTATATTTAGATATTTTTCCTGTATTCCTTATCTCTCCAGGACTTTTATTATAAAGGAGTGTTGAATTTTGTCAAAGGCTTTTTCAGCATCTAAGTAGAGGATTATTTGTTTTTTTCTTTCAATTTGTTTATATGATGGATGACATTCACAATTTTTTTTCTGGGTTTTATATGTTATTGTGTTGTATTTGATATTTTTTTACTGTTAATGAAAAGACAATAACTGCTGAAGACATTTGATTGTGAAAGCTACTAAATTAAACTAAACAATATGCTTAAAAATATGTTGACTTCAAAATTTAACTCAACAGATATGTTACTTTGGGGAAGAGGTTCTGCTTTTATTTCCATAGGAAATGAGAGGCTTTGGATTCATTCTGTGTTAAAAAAAAAATCAGATTTGATTAAGAAAGACTCCTCCCACCCCAAAAAGTTTCTGATGAGAGCAGATGATCCAAAGGATCTAAAGTTTCAGAGCACCGCAAAGTTACTGTTACAGCTTTCTCTGAGTTCTACATCCAGGAGACATTCACAATTTTTTATATGTTGAACCATCTCTGCATTTCTGGGATGAGGCCTATTTGATCGTGGTGAATGACTATTGTATATGTTGTTGGATTTGGTTTGCCAAAGTTTTGTTGAGAATTTTTGCATCAATGTTTATGAAAGAAATTGATCTGTAATTCTCTCTTTTTTTTGAGAATTTGCTTTGCTATCAAGGTTATTGTGGCATCATGAAAAGAGTTTGGCAATATTCCATCAGTTTCTACTGTATGGAACAGTTTGAGGTGTATTGTTATTAGTTCTTCTTTGAATGTCTGGTAGAATTCTGCATTGGAACACTCTGAGCCTGGGATTTTTTATTTGGGAGGCTTTTAATGACAGCTTCAATTCCTTTTGGGGTTATAGATTTGTTTAGGTCTTTAATCTGATCTTGCTTTAATTTTGGTAAGTGGTAACTTTCCAGAAAGCTGTCCATTTCTTCTAGGTTTTAAATCTTTGTGGAGTTTAGATTTTCATAGCATCACCTAATAATTCTCTGAATTTCCTAGGGGATTTGTTATTATATCCCCTTTTTTATTTCTGATTTTGTTAATTTGTACACTCTTCCTCTCTGCTTGTTTATTATTTTGGATAAGAATTTATCTATTTTGTTAACTTTCTCAATGAATCTACTCTTTGATTCATTGAGTCTTTGCATTGTTTTGTTGTTGTTGTTGTTGTTGTTATATCAGTTGTATTGATTTCAGCTCTAAGTATGCTTATTTTCTGCCATCTCCTTCTAGGTGAGTTTGCCTCTAATTGTTCTAGGGCATTAAACTGTGCTGATAGCTCTCTTGTGTAGGATTTCTCTAGTCTTTTCATGTAGGCACACAATGCTATGAGTTTTTCTCTTAAGACTACTTTCATGTATCCCATAATTTTGGTTATGTTGTGGACTTATTTATGTCAAATTCTAGGAAGTCTTTCATATCTTTCTTAATTTCTTTTTTGACCCAAAGGTGGTTCAGTTGAGTGATGTTTAGTTCCCAGGAGATGGTAGGCTTTCTTTGATTTTGGTGTTGTTGAACTCTAACTTAAGACCATAGCGATCTGATATGATATAAGGCATAATATCCATTTATTTGTATCTGTTGATAGTTGCTTTATGATTGAGTATGTGGTCAATTTTAGGGAAGTTCCATGTGGTGCCAAGAAATATGTACATTTCTTTTTGTTTGGGTGGAAGGTTCAGTGTATATCTATTTAGTCCATTTGGGTCATAACTTCTACTAGATCCCTTATATCTCTGTTAAGTTTTGTCTGTTTGACTTTTTGAAGGGCAAAAGTGGAGTATTATAGTCTCCCACTACTATTGTGACAGGCTTGATATAAGTTTTAAGCTTTAGTATTGTTTCTTTTAATATGTAGGTGCCCTTGTGTTAGGGACATAGATATTCAGGATTGAAATTTCATCTTGTTGGATTTTTTCTGAGATGAGTAAGCAGTGTCTGTCCTGGTCTCTTTTTATTAATTTCAGTTAAAGTCTATTTTGTGAGACATTAGAATGGCTTCACCAGCTTGTTTCTTATGGCCATTTGATTGTAAAGTATTTTCCCAACCCTTTACTCCAAGCCTGTGTCTGTCTTTGAAGTTGAGGTGTGTTTCTTTTATGCAGCAGAAGAATAGTTTCTGTTTTTGTATCCATCGTGCTAGGGTGTGTCTTTTCAAAGGTGAATTGATTCCATTGATATTAATGATCAATGATTGATATTTTTTGATATTTTGATGGTAGCTTGTATTTTCTTTTTTTGGGGTGGGTTCACATCAAGCGGGGATTTCTGCTCCCTGAAACCATGCATCTTCAGTGGGACACAGTTTGCCCAGACCACATTTGGTTTCATAGCATGGGTGTAGCCAACACTCTGAACACATACTGATTAAGAGCCCATAGACCAACAACCAATTACAAGCTGACCAAGAACTAACCAATAGTGAACTGAGAAAACAATGGGTAGACACCAGTGCAAGAATACTATAATAAAACAACGACATTATTATTTCCATTATTTCTACAGATTAATGCTGAATGCACCTCACCTTTGCCATGAGTAAATTCAGTGTAACTTTGAATATTTGTTTGCTAGCTTTGTTTTATAATTCCAGTTTTCATTCACTTCTCTGATATAAAGGATCTCATTCTTTTTAATTTCCTTTAAGATTTATCTTTAGTATATAAGCACAGTAAGACTTAATACATAACACCTTTTGAAGCTAAAATATCCTTTAAAATATTGAAATATAGCAAATGTGTCTGTCTCAGATTAAGCTTATCATACTTCCATCACCTGAGACTTTATGAAAGTCTCCCCAAAATACAAAAAGTTTATTGCAAGCACAAACAGGACTTTCAATTACTAAAATCCAAAATATCCTCATTTTACTTCCCCATAAAAATTTTTTAGTGTTTCAATTTTTATCTAAATTATGAGACTTCAATGATTGGCTCAATTAAGTTGTACACTTGTTACCAAGACTGATGCTGTGAAAATCAGTAAAGTACATTCTCTGAATACTCCATCTTCAAGATTATTTTGGTTTGGAAATTCTAACATTTTACTTAACTAGAAGAAAATCAGGTCAGTCAAGAACAGGCAAAACATCTTGCTATTAATAGAATTCTGTTCTTGAGCTAATCACTCAAATGCTGAAAACTTGTTGCAAACGTCATTTTTTTGACATCACCATTGTTTCTTATTTTAAATTTATTTTTGTCTTATGTATTACTTTCCAACCTGAGTTTCCTCTGTCTCCAATCCTTTTGGTTCCTCCTACCCAACCCCACACACTTCAGATGCACATTTTCAGAATGTCTCTTCAGAAAAGGACAGGTCTCCCAGAAATATCTACTGAACAAGGCAACATAACTAGTTACATATATTGATATTAAGACTGGATAAAGAAACCCAGTAGGAGGAAAAGGGGCTACCAAAGAAGGCAAAGGAGAGTCTGAGATGACCCCACATTTACTGTTAACAGACCCAACAAAACACCCAGATACCCAAACATGAAATATATGTAAAGTGTGATGTTTCTCTTCTTTCATTTTTGGCATTTTATCTTTAGTTTATAGGAGAGCTACTGGTTTCTTTGAATTAATCTTGTATCCTGCTACATTGCTGAAGGAGTTGATCAACCATAAGAGCTGCAAATACCATTAAATACCTCGGAGTAACTATAAACAAAGAAGTAACAGATCTATTTGACAAAAACTATAAATCACTGAAGAAAGAAATTGAAGAGGATATCAGAAAATGGAGTGACCTCCCATGTTCCTGGATAGGTAGGATCAACAAGGTAAAAATTGCAATTCTACCAAAAGCAATGTACAGATTCAATGCACTTCCTATCAAAATCCAAACACAATATTTTATGGACTTTGAAAGAACAATACTAAACTTCATTTGGAATAAGAGGAAAGCCAGGATTATCAAAACAATTTTGCTCAACAAAAGAATCTCAGGAAGCATCACCACCCCTGACTTCAAGTTATACTATGGAGCTACAGTATTAAAAACAGCCTGGTACATAAAAAGAGACTTGTGGATTAATGGAATTGAATTGAGGATCTAGATATTAACCCAAAAATCTATGAACGCCTGGTCTTAGACAAAGAGGCCCAAATATTCAATGGAAAAAAAGACAGTATCTTTAACAAATGGTGTTGGCATAGCTGGATGATAATGATAGTATGTAGAATCATTCAAATTATTCTGAACCTATCATCCTGAACAAAACTCAAGTTTAAATGGTACAAAGACATGAACCCAGCCACACTGAACTTGATAGTAAAGAAAATTGGAAATACCCTCTAACAAATTGACACAGGTGACTGCTTCTTAAATACTACACCAGGAGCACAGACACTAAGAAAAACAATCAATAAGTGGGACCTCTTGAAACTCAGAAGCTTCTGTGAATCCAAGGACACAGTCAATAGGACAAAATGACAGTCTACAGAATGGGAAAAAATTTTCACCAACCCTACAAGTGACAGCAGATTGACTTCTAAAATACACAGGCAATTCAAGAAACTAGAGCCCCAAAACTTGAATAACCCAATCAAAAATGGAATTCAGAAGTGAAAAGGGAATTCTTAGCAGAAGAATAACAAATGGCTGAAAGTCACTTGAAAAAGTGCTCAACTTCTTTAGCCATCAGAGAATTTCAAATCAAAACAACTTTGAGATATCACCTTACACTTGTCAGATTGGCTAAGATAAAAGACACAGAGTACAGCCTATGCTGGAAAAGTTGTGGAGCAAGGGGAACATGCCTCCATTGTTGGTGGGAGTGTAAACTTGTTCAGCCACCCTGGATGCAGTATGGCAGTTTCTCATATAACTGGGTATCCATCTCCCCAAGGATCTAGTAATACTTAGTGCATATACCCTAAAGATGCACATTCTCACTCCAGAGGCATTAGCTCAACTATGTTCCTAGCAGCATTATTCATAATAGCAAGAACCTGGAAACAACCAAGATGCCCCTCATTTGAAAAATAGATTAGTAAACAGTGGTACATCTACACAATGGAGTACTACTCAGCAGTAAGAAAAAAATGATATCCTAAAATTTGCAGGCAAATAGATGGATCTGGAGAATATCCTCCTGAGCAAGTTATCACAAACCCAAAAAGATTAGCAGGGGATGTACTCACTCATTAGTGGACTCTAAACAAAAAAGCAAAAAGAAAAGCATATTCAAGCTGCAAACCACAACCATTGAACAACTTGGGATCCGAAACACCTTGGATTGGCACCTTTGATCCCACTCCCTCCAGAGGAACACCTGATTCAGTCTTGATGTTGGGATGAGCTAAGCAGATCTGCCAGGAGTGGATGCTGAACTGAGCCTCACTGTAACCTTGGGACCTCCTATCATTGCTGGGGAGGAGATAAAGTGATGTGGAGAAGAGAGAGTGACTGGAAAGGGCAGGAGGGTGAAGGGAGTTTGAACAAGGGGATACATGGATAAAAAAATATGACTTCATTCATAATATAAAAAAATGCTTACTATGTGAAAAAAAGAAATACATGCAAAGGACCAAATACTGATCCATGTAGGATCTGTGATTGTCACTTCAGTCTCTGTGAGTGTCTATGATCCCTGTTTAGTTAAGTCTAGGCCATGTCTTTGTGGTGTCCTGAAACCCTCTGGCTCCTACAATCTTTTTCCCCTTTGACTTTGGAGTTCCTGAAGTTCTAAGTAATTGCTATGTGCATGTTTCTGCATATGCTCCCATCAGTTATTGTCTGAAGCCTCTATAATAACTTTTCAGCATGTATCTAATCTATGACTATAGAGAATATCGTTAGAAATCAATTAGGAAATATTTCATTTATTCTTTTTTTTTTTTCTAGTTGGCCTGGCATGTTTAGTTCTATCCTAAGTCACTGTGATATCAAGCCTGTCACAGCCAAAAATATTATTTTTACAAATATTGTTTCCTATCATAAAATGTTAAAATAACATATACAAATCAAACCTTAACATTAAACAATAAATGAATACTGAATAAATATTCATCGATTTCTAAGATCTCTATAGTTACTAATCAAGAACAAAAACTTTAAAGGAATTGCTTTGCTTTGAATGTGCTCATGTAGAAACTTATTGCTACTATGTAAGCCTATAAAGATATAGGCTTTATGAGGAGCTGTGTGTGTGTCTCTGTGTGTGTATGGGTCTGTGTGTATGTTTGGTAAAATTCATTTTAGTGGGTATGATGAAATTCAATTTTCTCAGAACATATTAGGAGACAAGATTGAGGAGGCCTTAAAATGAAGAAATGTTAAGTTTTCTCTCTAATACACATACCTGCCATATCCTTTGCCTTTCATATCTCAGTGCGGAGAAGAGGCATTCTATCAACAGAAGTGGACTTTGAATCTCTGAGGCTTCTGATATCACCTGTATCATCAATGGGTAAATTAGATCATAGAAAACCAAATAATTAACAGAAGCTGTAAAAACCAAAATTGAAGCACTTTAGAGGTGTGTTTGTATTTGCCCAAGTTCACAAATAACTCATGATCACCAATAATCTAAAAATAACAAAGGCTAATTTGTAGTTAAGAAAATACAGAGGTGAGGGCTGTTGAGTTGCCATAACAAGTAAAATCCTTGTGCCATCAAACCTGACAGCATAAGGGTGAGCCCTGCATTCCACATAATGGAGGAATCTCACCAAGTTTTCTCTAACTTTCAAATATCTATGACAGCAATATCATTAAAATGAGCAGTACAAACAATCTATATATTTATAATTCAATAAATGTAAGGAGCATAGAGATAATATTTTACATTTAAATAATATGCAATGCATATTTTGAGATCCTTAGTGTATGAAAAACTAGTTCTCAACGCCAAACACTTACAAAAACAACTTATATTTTTAAGACATAAAAATCTAAGTTACTATACTTTAACTACCAAGTGCTTTTTAAGGTATAGAATATGTTTATTCATTAGAGATTTTAAAATATTCAGTCTGTCAACATTTTTTACATATTTAAACTATTTGATTTAAACTATTTGATTATTCAAAACACAGGTTATATTTTGGTAATATTCATTTTTAAGTTCAGAAACAAACATTGAATTTTGTATATTGTCAAATTATAAAATTGTAAGATAATATAATTATAAAAATCTGCACTGTTATCAATTTTCAAAATTAAAAGAAAAAATAATCTCATGAAAGTTTCTTAAGCATATTTTCTCAGAGTTATCTGCTTCTAGAAATACTTATATTATGTGCCTATGAATTTATCTAATAATTATGGCTTATTTAAGCTATCAAAAGAGAGAATAAATAGGAAAAAGTATAAGGACCACATCTGTGAAAATACCAAACTTGGCTGTACATACAAAACATAACTCTCTCCATGTTAAATTGAAGAACAATTTTTTAAAAATTGCAATGTATGTGTATCTTTATAATAGTGATATAAATAAACATTATAAAGTCATTTATATCATTACTTTAAAAATATTTAATTATTAAAATTAAGATTATTTTGTTAATTCTTTTAAGAGTATATGTTTTGTATGTTCTGTACTTCATATATGAAATCCTACCTTAATTATGGAAAATATAACATGATTATTACATTTCAAACTCATGTTTTATACCTCAAATACTTAGAATGAAATACATGATATTTCAGAGTGTGCAGAATCATAAATATCCAGCAAAGAGAATCATGCTTGAACATCTGAAGATTGACGAGTCTTGAATGATAGCAGGAGCATAATAAAAATTAGCCCTGTAAGAAGTTATTCTGGGCTTTGACTGTTGAACGAGAAAGAATAGCTGCAGTGTCTTTGTAAGAGACTAGGAACATTCAAGGTATAAAATAAAATAATCTGTTTGTCTCTCCTAAACTTTGCTTTGTTTAATTGAGAAAGCATGTCAATAGAGAGGTGTAAAATGTATTGGTATTGGGTTTGAACACTTTAGAATATGAGGCAGATATTCATTGTATTTAGTAATATTTTTTCTTTCTCAAGTACAGAAACACAATTACAGTCATCTGTAGTTCTGAGAAATAGTGTTTGATGCTAATGTATAAGATATGAATTCTCTACCATATCTGGGTAAATTTAGAGTCAGTAGGTTCTGGCATGACTAGGCAATTTCCTCCAATACAACTTTTAAGAATAAGGAAGAGGTGACATCACATAGAAAAAAGAAGAAAATTGAAGACAAAGAAAAGTAATTACTTCTCCTCCCAGACTTTTTTGTCTTAGAATTTAGTTCTTGTATAGAAAGTGTATTTAAGATTATAGGATACAGTGTTACCTTGCTATCAGTAATAGAAGACATTCAATATGATAGGCCTTTCTCTTTTATTATAAATAGATTCTTTTGTCATACAATGTACCCTGATTTTAGTTTTCCCTTCCAGTTTCCCCCCACTTTCCCTTGCTTTTGGGCCAACTCCTTCTCTGTCCCTCAGAAGTAAAGTGGCTTCTAAGAGATAACAATAAACATAACAACATAAAATATAATAAGAAAAAACAAAGCCATCATATCAAAGTTGAACAAGGCACCACAACTGAAAGAGGAAACCTATTTTTAAAAAAGCACAAGAATTAGAGATTAACTCATTTGTACATTTGGTAGTCCCATAACAATACTAGGCTGAAAGCTATATTTCTTCAAAATGATTTTATTGTTCTCTGAAGGAATTTTATGAGGTCACTTCTCATAGAGGAAGAAAATTAAAACAAGAATAAATTAGACAATAAAATCTAGACAGATTACCAAATCAATAAGAAGCATATCTAGGAAATTTAATTTATGTTGTTTTCAATGCCATTATGATATGCTTTTTTTCTTTGTGAAATAAATCTATAAGATTGTCCTATTAAGCCAATGTGTAAATTCTCTGAAGTAATAGAGTTTTGATTAAAGTAATGCAAAGAAAATTGTAGGTGGAATTGAGAAGAAAATGTTAGAAATATCTAAGAATGAGAGCATAGGTTATTATAATTTTCAGATTGTACATGAAAAACTGAATACATTTGAAAGAGAAAACTAAAAGAATGAGATCAGGAAGAATTCAAGAATTCTCCCTTTATTCTTTGTTTCCTTGAACTACTTATATCATACCACTAACTAATTTTCGGTTGTATATTTGACTTTGATTTGGAAGATTACAGGATATTCCACTTTATTAAAAAGATAAGATTATAAGATTTTCTACCTTATTAAGAAAAGAAAAGGAATAAAAAGCATTAATTGGCCAAGGTCTTAAGCAATGCCTAGGCCACATTAACATTCATGAAAGCACATAAAACATGAAATCAGAGTGAGGTGTTCAGGAAAAAGTTGCCAAAGCTCAGCAGAATTCCAGTCACGACCCTGGTCCTTATTCTTTGATTGAGCTCACATTGGTCTCTTTCTTCCCATATCTCATCACCTTCTGAATGTTCCTATAGTGTATTTACCCCTCTTCTTTCATTGAATCAGATTGTAAGAAATCCTCATTCCATGAAGTGTTCTGATCTTTTACAGTCACAGAACTTCCCTAAAGGTTATCACTTCATTCCTCACTTCCTGATTTTTCAACTGTTCTGCTTAATAAATGATGCTAGCTTTTTTGAGAGAGATAGCATCCAATCCTCCAGGGAGAAGGCATTTCTCCATTGAGTCTACCTTGGTGTAACACATTCTAACAAAGCTAGTCTTGCTTATCACAGTAAATTCTTTAGGTTAGCAAGCTCATAATTAAAAATCTTCACTAATGACATGGTAATTGTTTTAATAGGTTTCCAATGAAGTATGAAGTTTCCTGCTGATATGTCAACAAAATATAAGGCACTATGAAAAGAAAGATGAAAAGTTTTTTAGAATTTTGAGTTAAGGAAATCGTACAATTTCTAAAGGTAACCTTTTGATATTAGAATAAATAAAATTATACCTGGAGTAGGGAAGAATTATGTGGCTGAAGGTCAGTATTCTGAATGCAAAATGTAGGTGATCTATACAGAAAATAGTTTCCACTTCATTGATCATGTATTTTTTAACCTGCATTTTATTTATATAGTACCTGTATTAAAAACTTTGCATTCATGTTTTTTTCATAATATCAATAGAAATATTTATTATCTAATAAAGAGATGCATATGAAAACAATTTTATTACATCAGTTTTAGGGGAAGATTGCAAAGGTGACTTTGAAGATCAAAATCAACAGGGCTGAAAATTTCTTGGTCTAGTGCTTACAGAAGAAATATCTTGGGAAGTCAATGCACCAACAGTTCTCAGGGAATCTTAGTGTAATTGAAAGCATGGGAAGTTAACTAACTGGAATTTGTTTATGACTGTATAATATTAAAATGGCTAAAAGGCTTTCTGGTTATTTTCATTTCAAAAGTACAAAAAAAGAAGTAGAACATAAATCAAATCATACTAAAGAGAAAAGTAAAGAAACAAAAATAAGCACTTTGATTTACTTTTTAATTCAGAAGTAATTCAAAAAAAAGAATAGGTACCATAATTTTACAGTTTTACTGGAATAATCCAGTTTGAATATGTGGTCATTACTGAAAGAATACAAAAATTCTCTACTTGCTATTTAAATACATTAATTAAGTATAAAAATACCTAATAATTTTGTCTTAACTGTTTGAGATTATCAAGTTTGAGATATCCCCATATTATAGGACAGCTATAACCTTTTGACAATTTTAAAATATGAATTAATAAAATAGCTCTCTTGTTTACCCACTCCAAGTATGTGAAAACATTTGTTCTTTGTAATATGTTTCTAGACCAGACTAACCCAAAGATCTGGAGCAGCAGTCCCAAAATAAAACACAGAAGCTTGTATTAATTTTATGCTGATCAGTCTATGGCTATGACATATTGTTAGTTAGCTCTTGCTCTTAAATTAATTCTTATCTTGTTCAGCCATGTGGCTCAGTGCCTTTTCTCAGCAGTATTTCAACTTCTTTCCTTTGCATCTCACTGGCATCTCTTTGGCATCTCTGATCCTCTCTTCCTGTTCCCAGAGTTTTCTTAGTCTGGTATCCCCACCAACACTTTCTGTCAGCTTTCATCCAGTCAGTGTTTCTATTAAACCTGTAGGTGGGATAATCATTTACAATGTACCAGAATATACTCTCACAGAATTTCTTCAGGAATTAGAGATTCCTTTTAGTTATTCTGTTTTTGCCTTACATGGGATAGAAAACAATAAAAAAGAATAGGTAGCATTTGTCTTTGGCTGATTTTTCTGGAGTCTGGTAGTTTAACTTGAAAGTATCCAATGTTATTTCTAGTGATGACCTAAAATAGAAAAGCATGGATCACATAAAGGATTGACAAACTATCATGATAGTCTGCTTACTCAATAACCTCTCACTCACAACAACTAATTTGTTTCAAAAGAATTACAGTAGAGAGTCCCAGCACACTCTGGAGCAGGGAGGGGGGCAGATAAACTCTGCCTATCACCATAACAACAGCTTCTGCTGAGGGAATCTGCACAGCTACCCACCACCACATCGAACTGAGGGAACTGACAACTACAGGGGTTCCAGAAGGACATACTCAGACCCCGTCCAAAGGTGAGGAGGGGTCACCAGGCCCAAGCACCTATATCCCAGCCAGGGAGGGATACTTGAGCTCCCATCAGTTCCGGTTCTGCTTCCAGGACCAAATGCTGTCTGCAGAGTCCCAGCGCACTCTGGAGTGTGGGCAGATAAACTCTGCCTATCACCATACCCACAGCTCCTGCTGAGGGAATTTGCATGGTTACCCACCGCCACATCTAACTGAGCGAACAGATAACTACAGGGGTCCCAGAAATACAGACTCAGACCCTGCCCAGAGAGGTGACAGGAGGCACACAAACCTGAGTGCCACAACTGACCAGGAGCCATCTAATCATGAACCACTGAAGCCATGGGCAAACGTCAGTGCAAAAAATTACATAATAATACAAAGAACAACATGTTAACTCCAGAAGAGAGTGGCGATCTTACAAATACAAGGCCTGAACTGAGCAATGAAGAGGAAACACAAGGAAGCAACACCAAAAATTCCTTTTTGATGATCATCGAAGCTCTCAAAGAAGATATGAAAAAAAGCATTAAAGAAATAGAAGAAAATACAAACAAAAAATTGGAAGAGATGAACAAATCTATGAAAGAAACATGCCAGGAACTAAAAGCTGAAATAGAAGCTGAAATAAAAGCTGAAATAGAAGCAATAAAAAAAGGCACAAAATGAGGCAAAGATGGAAATAGAAAACCTGAAGAAAAAAGCTGGAACCACAGATACAAGCATAACAGAGTTCAAGAGATGGAAGATAGAATCTCTGAAGTGGAAGACTCAGTAGTTCAAATAGATATATCAGTCAAAGAAAATAGTAAAACTAAAAAAGCCATAACTCAAAATGTTCAGGAAATCTGGGACACCATGAAAAGATCTAATTTGAGAATAATAGGAATAGAAGAAGGAGAAGAATACCAGTTAAAAGGCATAGATTATGTTTTCAATAAAATCACAGAAGAAAATTTTAATAACCTGAAGAAGGAAATGCCTATAAAGATACAAGAAGCTTACAGAACACCAAATAGATATGATCTCAAAAAAAGTCAGCATGCCACATTATAATCAAGCCACAAAACATACAGAACAAAGAAAAAATTTTGAGAGCTGCAAAAGAAAAGGACTAACTCACATATAAAGGCAGACCCATCAGAATAACGCCTGATTATTCAATGGAAACGATGAAAGCTAGAAGGGCTTGGTCAGAACTTATACAGACACTAAAACAGCATGGCTGCCAAGCTATAATACTATACCCTGCAAAAATATCAATCACCATAGATGAAGTAAACAAGGTATTTTAGGACAAAGTCAGACTGAAAGAATATCTATCTACCAATCCAGCACTACAGAGAGTATTAGAGGGAAAACTCCAACCTAAGAACCCCAGATACACCCACGAAATCACAAACAATCAAAAAGTCCACAGAAGAATACCCCAGAGAAAGGAAATACAAACAGGTTACCACCAAAAATGGCAGGAAATATGAATCAATGGTCACTAATTTCCCTTAATATCAATGGTCTCAACTCTCCTATAAAACATCACACTAACAAGATGGATACAACAACAGAAGCCATGCTTCTGTTGCCTACAAGAAACATATCTCAACTTCAAAGACAGACACAGGCTTAGAATAAAGGGTTGGGAAAAGATTTTCCAGTCAAACAGTCCTAAAAAACAAGCAGGGGTTGCAATCCTAATATCTAACAAAGTAGACTTTAAGCTAAAAGCAATTAAAAGGGACCAAGATGGTCATTACTTATTCATCACAGGAAAAATTGGTGAAAGGAGATTTCAATCTTAAATATTTATGTCCCTAATATAGTGACACCTACATATGAAAAAGAAACACTGCTAAAGCTCGAATCCCACATCAATTCTTACACCCTAATAGTGGGAGACATCAATACCCCACATTCAACACTGGATAAATCAACCAGACAGAGACTCAACAGAGAAATAATGAGTCTGAAAGAGGTTATGATGCAAATGGATTTCATAGATATCTACAGAACCTGCCACCCAAAGGCAAAAGAATATACATATTTCTTAGCTACTCATGGAACTTTCTCCAAAATTGACCACATAATTTGGTCATAAAACAAATATCAGCAGATACAAAAAAAAAATGGAAATAATCCCTTGTAACATATCAGACCACCAGGGCCTAAAGTTAGAGTTCAACAACATCAAAACCGAAAGAAAGCCTACCAACTCGTGGAAACTAAGTATCAATCAGCTGAAGCATCTCTGGGTCAAGGAAGAAATTAAGAAAGAAATCAAAGCCTTCCTAGAATTCAATGAAAATGAATCTACAACGTATCCAAACTTGTGGGACACAATAAAAGCAGTCGTAAGAGGAAATTTCATAGCGCTAGATGCCTACATGAAAAAACTTGAGAAATCCCACACTAGAGACCGAACAGCTCAGCTGAAAGCCTTAGAACAATTAGAAGCAAACTCACCTAGAAGGAGTAGACAGCAGGAAATAATCAAACTTAGAGCTGAAATCAATACAATTGAAACAAAAAGAACAATACAAAGAATCAACGAATCTAAGAGTTGGTTCTTTGAGAAAGTTAACAAGATAGATAAGCCCTTAGCCAAACTAATCAAAAAA
>PVIH01011832.1:0-66909 GCA_004025045.1 Sigmodon hispidus | reverse complement strand
AGTCTTCAAACACTTCAAAAACATACAAAATATAACATTTAAATTATTTAAAAACTTTTCTAGACAATAAGACAAGTCTATTCCTGACAACACCAATATATTTCAAAAAAATAATAAACATTAAAAAAACTGCATATAAAATTGACTTTGTGGCAATAGCCACTAGACAAAAAACTATTCTAATACTGACTACTTAATAATATACTATATAAACTAAACATACAAATTCCATTAAAAAATGACCTCTAAATATAGACAAAACAAGCCAAAATAGTCCTTCAAGTTCCTACTTTACAAAAAACATTACCAGACATTCTTCAAAACACACAAAAAAACAACTAATAGACTGTGTCAAGTTTCCTACATCACTAAAAAATATGACAAAGACATTGGGCCATAAAGGCTAAAAATAAATGCCCCAACATTACAAAAAAAAACTTTAAGTGACTGTCTAGACAAACATAAGTCATCTCTGTCATTTTCTAAACTTTAAAAGTTACTTACACTTCCTGTTTATTTATGTAATATTATATCCTTCTGTGGTCTTTAATATGGTTAAAAGTCTAATAATTATAAATATAGTTCTTTTTAGTTTAAAAGATATACTAAATGTAAAACTTTAGACTCACAATAATAAGATAAATAATAAAATATTCTCTTTAATTTTATAAACACAAATAAACTAAATATTATGACTATAATTCCTGCTTAAAAATTGTTCTGTTATAATTTTGCTATATAAAAATTAAAACCTTCCTTTTTAATTAGACAGAAAAGAGGAAATGTGGTGGAATGTTCTTTGCACATTGTAAATAGACAACTGTTTTGGCCTATGTACAGCTCAGTCAGTCTCCATCCAACTCCCAAAAAAGACAAACATGTAGAAGTACTGGCTCATCCATGAGCTGAGCCATGTGGTGGGAAGATAAGTAAAAGTAAATTAAATTAAGATAAAAGAACTAACTAATAATATGTTTAAGATATAGGCCAAACAATATAAAATAATTTAAGTGTCTAATTCATTTCTTTGAGAGACAAAAGCCACCACAAACCAAGTTCCAACTGCTGCCTCGCTCGCCAAGTTACAAACCTCCCAGACCCAAAACGGGCCAAAAAACATACTACAACATGTAGGCATCCTGTGGAAGAGCATAAATAATACATTTTTGAAAATATTTTTTTTTCTCCCACAGAGCTTTTATCTATGCTTATATTCAGGCAATAGTATCTATTCATGTCTCTTCCATGTTTAATATTAATTCTTTAAAATACATAAATAATTTGCTATGGAACTTAAGTGCAGCTATAAATAAAAATACAAGAATTTGGTTATTATTTCTGATAAAATTTATATTTATATCCAAACTGTAGCTTTTTAATTCTTGTAAATATTATCAACATACTGTTTCTTTTTAGCCTACATAGGACTGTTTGTATTTCTTTAATTGTCAGGGGACCAACTATCTGCATTCATCATAGCCTAACTATTTTGTTACTTTATCACTCTTAAAAATATAAAACTTGATTCTTATGGTTTTGTCTATAATGTCTTTTATCTTAATTTTTAACTTCCTATTTCCTACAACATAATATAAGTACTCAATCTAAGTTTCATATTCTATCATCTCCACTTCCTTATTTTCTGCTTGTTCTTCCTTTAAATCTCAATGTAATCACCATTTCCTACACAAACTCCATCCTAACACTTTCAATGAACTCTGTATCTTTTAGGTCACCACCTGTCTAGTTCTATTTGAAAATGAGTAGTGACAGACTAAAGCTTAGCATCTAAAATTGTGTCTGGTTCTTGTAAGTGCCAGATAGTATTTACTGAAGGGCTGAAGGAGTGTGTGTAATTGCCTTTGTCTAATATATTGAGAAATTGGCTTTTTTTTTTTTTTTTTTTTTTTAACAGGGGTTGAAACTTTCTGACATTTTGCTAGATACAAGCATGGAGATGGCCTGGTAGTTAAGAACATTGAAACCTTTCCAGGAAAACCACGTTTTATTTTTAGGTCATATGCCATGGTATAAAATGTTCTGAAATTTTCTCAGGAAACCAAATTCCTCTTTTGGCCTCTGTAGTATCACAAATGAGACTCAGAGCCAATTATTGAGGAAAGGCTAAAATATCAGAGAGAGGAAGCACCACAGTCAATTCTCACCCAGCTGTCCAACAACTTCCTCAGGCTAGCTCTTGGTTGCCAGTCCTTCTCCCAGTCACTTCTGTTCTCTTGGGGTTTCTACAAGCCCTTATATACCCTATCCCATCCAGGATTGAAGGCTTGTAACCTTGACCTCACAGAAACAGATGTTCTGTCTCTGGAGTTGTGGGATCCAGGATGGAAGTCACCACTCCCAGCTCTCCCATGTGCTGGGATTAAAGGTGTGTGGGATTGAATCAGCTGTTTACCTTTGTATTCAAAGTTTAAGAATTTCCTGATATGTCTGCCAAGGATTTGACTGGGTGTCCTCTCCCCAATATTCAGGTTTTATTAAATGTGTAATATATATACACAGGCCTCCATGTGCTCCAGGCACCATGAGGCACAGAGAAATATATGTATGTACCATATAAATACAATTAAAAACAATGTTCATTCAGTAAAGGGGAAAATGTTAACACATATATACTCTCACTATCACTACAGTTATGGTATATATTTTATATAGACTAGATTTTAAAATATTAATTAGAGAAATATCAATAGAAAATTTGAGTTAAGCATGATTATATACAGTGAAAAATTTGTTTGGTAGACAGTGGTAGGATATATGTGGATTTGAGGGAGGGGATCAATAAACAGTGTATTAAATGAAAATATTTTCATTAATAAATTAAATTTAAAGACAAAAATTAAAAAAATTCTTTAATTTTTACATCATCATTTCAATTAGATTCAATTTTATAGATGTTTCAGATTCATCCTAAATGTAGGCTACTATTTATATTTATCATATAATTTTAAATAATCAATTTATATTAAGAGCAAAATCAACATGGGAAAATTAGTATATTTTTATAAAATTTTTGTAAAATTACTTGCGTTAGATATAAGGACTATAGAAGGTTGAGTTCTTATCATTTGCCTATGATGTAGTATGATTTTTTTCTGCAGAATACATTTTTAACCCTGTACCTTAATTTGCCTCAATAGAATTCAAGCCTCTCATTAACTAAGATTTTAAGTCACTATTTTCTAATGTTTAATATGTTTAATTTGTCAATGTAAAAACAAATTTTGAGTATCCAAAATACATAAAAAGACTCCTATTTTTGAATGAACTATTTGGAAATTTACTGCTAATTTAAGAATACTAGAAACTATATAAAACCATCAAGTTCTTCATTAAAGATTTGTTTAGTGGGCCACCTACACTGAAATAAAGTTGCTGGTAACTCCTTTAATAGTAACAATAATAATAAAATTCTGGTGTGGAATCAGAGGTGAGCAGATACCAGCTCCTAGGCCTCCTATGCAGAGAATTCCTCACCAGGATCAGGGTCACACCCAAAAGTCTGATCTTAGACTCTCTCTAGCAGACAGGACTAGGCTTTAGTTATGAGGGGCCTCCTACAGCAACCCCTAAAAGAAGGGACCTCACATGACCAGGCCCCAATTTCAGGGAGAACTGAATCATCAGATGTTGGAAGCCAAAGCCTAATTTAGCCATATTTTCTAAGTTAGCTCCTACAGCTAGCCATTTGCCAGCAGTCTATACCCTAGATAGCCATTTGCCAAAAGACTACACCCTTTATTGTTTTAAGCTAAACCATGACTCCAGGCTTTCTCCTTTGACCTTGTTAGATCAGCAGGTGACATCCTGCAGGCCCTCAACTGATAGCTGATAGATTTCCATATCAATTCTTCGCTGTCTGTTACTTCCTCTCACAGGCTTGCCACCTTCTTTTGAATATCCCACCCCTTTCCTCCCAGCTACCTGCCTGGCAGAGATTCTGTATAAATAATGGCTGAAATAATAAAGCTACTTGGGACTTGATCAGAGATCAATCAAAAAATGGGGTTCAGAACTAAAAAGCAAATTCTCATCAGAAGATTTAAAAATGGCTGAAAGGCATTGAAAAGTTCTCAACATCAGAAAAATGCAAATCAAAAAAACTTCCAGATACCACCTTACACCTGTCAGCTTGGTTACAATAAAAGACGCAGGTCACAGCCTATCAGTTAGAGGTTGCAGAGTAAGTGGAATACTCTTCTATTTTTGGGGAGATTGTAAGCTTCTTCACCTACTCTGGAATGTAGTATGGAAGTTTCTCAGAAAACTGGAAAGCAATCTCCCCAAGGATTCAGCAATATCAGTACTAGGTATATATCCTAAAGTTGCACATTCACATCCCAAAAGCATTAGTTCAAACAAGTTCATAGCAGCATTATTCATAATAGCAAGAACCTGGAAACAACCTAAATGCCCCTCAATTGAAGAATGGATTAACAAACTGTGGTTCATCTACACAGTGAAGTACTACTCAGCAGTAAGAAATAATGATATCCTAAGATTTGCAGGTAAGTGGATGAGCAAGGTATCACTAATCCAGAAAGATAAACAGAGGATGTACTCACTCATTAATGTAATTTAAACAAAAATCAAAGTATTCTGAAACTGAAAACCACAATCACTGAAGAGCTTGAGATCTGAAACACCTTGGCCCGGCAACTTGGAGTCCATTCCTTCCAGAGGAACACTTGACTCAGTCTTGATGTTGGGGTGAGCATAGTGGATCTGCCTTGAGTGAATGCTGAGCTAAGCCATCTTGGGACCTTGGGACCTCCAGCCCTTTCTAGGGAGGAGATAAGGAGATGGCGAGAAGAGAGAGTGACTGAGTAGGCAGGAGAGGCAAGGGAGTTTGAACAAGGAGATACATGGAAAAAAATTAGACTTTATTCATAATAAATGAAAATTCTACTGAGGAAATGTAACATTTTCAAATGTGGAAGATAAAGACACTTGGGGAAATTTGAGTGAAAAAATGAAAGGCTAAGAGGAAAATGGCACAGTTCAGAATTAAATCATTTTTAAACTTCCTTACAAATAGCATGAAACATAAATATTATGTAGACCTTATCAGATAAGAAGGCAGTCTTTGTCATCAAAGTAGATGTGAAGTTTCCTTGCAAATATAAAAGTTGAGAACATAAAGGTAAGGAGGTGCTTTGTTTCATGGATCACAATCATCCCCTAAACAGGCAGCTGGAAATGGAGGGTAAAGTTTTAAATCTGATGAGGTTTCAATCAATGACACAAACTTTATTCTAAAGCTGAACAAAAAAACACTGTTATATAATCAAGAAAAATTAAGCTATTAAATCTTTCAGAAAATTTATCTTCTGAGGATAGAAAAATACATTGTATGTTATGAAAAAAATAAATGTATGTAACACAGTTAACAATGAGATTGAAGCATTTCATTGGTGATCTTGGATTTAAACAATCAGCTTCTGTAAAGGTTTCATACTAAAATGGCAAAATTTTGGTGCTCAGTAGCAAACAAGAGAGTCTCTGTATGAAGAAAGGCTTACTATGCAGCTTGGTTGGGGCCTGCATTTGTAAGAATTAGATCTGTTGAAAGTAGAGTTATCAGAAAATAAATATGTCAATCAATCAATCTAAGCCACTTCACAGAGAACCCAAACCTACCTGTGAATGGACACCCACATCCATGTGTGCACACACCCACAATAGCAAGTACGTTAAACACATAGAAACATGAAAAAAATCAAAGGATATGTTAAATATTATATGTTTAGCATAATAGGGCTTTGGTGAGCTCCAGTTAAAAATATTTTTCATAGTGAAGTTTGGCTGTCATATTTTCCTTTTGTTCTGTATTATTTTTCTTATTTTTAATAGCCTATTATTAAATGATTTTAGTCAGAAGAATGAGCTGAGTTCTCCCTTCTGACTCTGGATGAGGACATGACTTTTGACATCACTCAAAATATTATATCACCTTCAAAACTTAGTATTACCTCCTTTCTCTAAGAGTTAATCAACTGGGCCTGTCAATCACCTGGGCAGGAAACTTCAAGAAATCTGAGACTGATGAAATCTGTTAAGATAGGAAGGCATTCTCTATGCCACTATAGACCCCTGAAGCTTCTCGCATGATGAAGTTGCTTCTAGAGTGTTGTGGCAATGCCTTAGTGCATTTCTCAATCCTAACTAAAAATAAAATTATATATTTTTCTTCAACCCCCATCTATTATATAAGACAAAATCTTAACTTTGGTTTGTTCTGATATTTTCATTTCTTTTTCCAAAAGAAAGCCACTCTTGCCATTCTTATGCAGCTGCTTGCAGAGCTCTCTCTCTCTCTCTCTCTCATACAAAAGTAAGTCTTTTTTCCCTCTATCTATCCCTTTTCTCTCTAAGTTGAAAAATTTACATTGGCCTGCTCTGTTTTTCTTCATTCAAACTCATCAAATTTTTCCTCAGCCTTTATCCTACTTTTTTGTTTGTTGTTTATTAAATTTCTATGTAGAAGCCAAAACGTCACAAAGTGAACTCTGATTCACAGGCAAGATTCATCCTAAAGCTGGCCTTGACTTCAAAATACCAAAGATATAGTTAACATGGTTTCAAAAAAAATTAGGAAACCGACAGTTTATTCTTAGAAATGCTTTTGTATTTTTGCAGAATGTCATTATTTCTCCTTGCCACCTGTCCCTGGTCAAATTCCTTGATCTGGGACATAAGAACCTGGGATTCCAAATGAGGATTCCAAATAATCCTCCAGGCTCCCATATTAATCATTGCATTGTTCATATACTGTCTATTATTTAGTTACAAAAGCAGGTGCTCTAACATTTCTTATCTATTTGGATTCGTATCTCATTTTAATACTCAGAGCTCAAGAGCTTTTTCATTGCACTTCTGTTTGCACCAAGTTTGAGATGCCAAAGGATCATTCTATTCTCACATATATCTGAGTTGATCACTGTGACATGATTTTTATTAATTCTTCTTCTATGTATGTCATGTATTCTTTATGTTTTATTAAATAGCAAATAAGCAATCCTAAAATAATCTCCAAGTCATCCAGTGACTTGTTTTCGTCCCTTCTGTTCTGGGGAATTGCTGTTCTGGAAATTTTCTATATTTCTTCTTAGTCTGACAAAGTTATTATACACTAGTACTGCCTCTAAACCTGCCTCTGGAGAAAAATCTCTTATGTATATTAATGCTTATTTTTATTCCTGGAGATCTTGCAATCCCATGTTTTAATACCTATTTCACTTCAAACACTATTACCCCACATATACCATTTGTACCCAAACAACAGCCATCTATTTAAGTGTTATTCATAATTTTCTTTCTTTTCTTCCTGGATCTGTCACTTCTGTCTATTATCCCCTAGAAGCTCCCTTCTTTTCCAATTCTGCTTTTCTCTCAGGCTTCTTTTTGAGATGCTAATCCCTCTATGATTGTCTCCCTTCTCTTTCTGACCTGAACCCTGACTTCACCATTTTCCAATCAACCAGATCCAGAGTGCTTGATCAGAACCAGGTTTAGCTTTTATTGCTTATCTTACATATAGAAGAATGATCCTGCTGATTTTCATTAAATTTTTTCCTACAATTCTTCCCACACTTTGCTCTTCTACTTTCTATATTTTTAAAAAGCCATTTTAAAATATATTTCTCTGTCCTCATTCTTTTCTGAAGCTCCTTATACACGTCAAGTTATTTTTTCTCTCTTATGTTCAGATGCCTACATTTCTACTGCACTGGGGATAATTTAGAGCAAATTTCCTTCATTCATCTTAGGTCATTCTTTATTTGTCATTGTCTGTCACACTGAGAAGAGGTAGTTAGCAGGAAAGAACTGTTCACTTCTGCAGACTAGATATGACCTGGATCTTCCAAAAATTTGATTGGATTTATACTTTTATTAAAGGCATGATATAAAGAAAAGGGGACCAAAAAGAGAAAAAAAAAAACACCAAGAAAGCTGGGTATTAATGAATACTTAGGAAACAAATCAACAGCCAAATCCTACTGATTGAAGCAGAAATCATAGAAGCAGTATACTGAGAAAACCTACAGAGACTGGTTAATTGCCACTTGGGAAATTGAGAGTTAATTTGACTTACATGGCAACAATGAATATGAGCTAGAAGGGACACTTGCCTATCAAAAAGATTTTCTGTCCTTATTCTTTTTTGGCAGTGCTCACAGTGACTTCCCTAAAAATTTAAGCGATAAAAAAATAAAAAAAACAATAACAATAAACATATCAATGATTTAGGAAGAATTTTAGGGAAACTACAAAGATGTAGCAGTACATATACAGATGAGATTTTATTATTTATTTAATAATCATATTAATTTTAACAAATATATCATCAACCACACATTTATCTATTTACTATATACATTCATTCATAACAATTTCATACAGTGTGCTTTGGTTATATTCAGTTCAAATTTTACACCCCACCTTCTGAACTTAAAAGTTTATGCCTCCTTTTCTTTTTGGTTATTTAAAAATTACTCATTCATTTCAATTTACTTTATTGTATACTTTTGGGTGTGGATCAATACATAGAGATTGTTTGCCCTACCAGAAAACACATCCTTAAATAAAACTTACTGTCCCTCCTTCTTAAGTCAGCGGTTGTACAAAGGTCATTAATCTGAGTTCAGAGTTCATGAAATCTTCAATTTATAATAGGGTATTAACTGGCTTGATTTTGCATGGGTCTTTTGCACACAACAACAGTTGCTGTGTGCTTTTGAGGATAGTATTTCTCATAGTATTTTACTACTGTTGTCATAGGCTTGTAGTTTGAAAATGTTTTCACCCTATCTTCAGTGATGGTTTATATTTCTTATAATTATTCAGAGGCTTATATTGATAACAAACTATTGGTTTATGGCTCAGGCTATTATCAGCTAGCTCTTATATCTTAACTCAATGCATTTCTATTAATCTATTGTATTGCCAAATGTTCCGTGGCTTTATCTGTGTGCTATTACATCTTACTTTCTGGGTGGTAACCTGCAACATCTCCTTGATTCTTACCTTTAACATTATCTCTGTTTGGAATTGCCACCTCTCTCTAAACTCCTTTTTCATAGGCCCAAACAATTTCTTTACTAATCACTGATAATAAAGCATAAACAAAGATTACAGAAAAAACATTCTACATCAGTACTTCATAGGTGTATCCTTAGGCATCTATGATTCTCAAGACAAGTGATGAGATCATCAGAGGGCACTTGATTTTTATATCATGCCTGCTAATATAGCTTTTAAAATTTCATATTCATCCAGGGAAAACTGTGTTTCCAGTCGGGTTCAGGTTCTGGGACCAGGGGCTGTCTGTGGAGCTTGTCCCTTCATACTCTGTAGCAGACAGAGATAAACTCGGTCTGCCAGGGTCCCCCCAGCTGCTGCTGAGGGAATTTGCATGGCCACCTTCCTCCAAGTGATCATTCAGAGAAGGATTGAAGACTTGAAATCCAGTCCCCTGCCCAGAGACGAGGTAGAGATTGAGCAGACCATTTATTCACAGGTTAGGGTTAGGGTTAGGTCCGATATGTTACAAGGGATTATTTCCATTTTTTTTGTATCTGTTGATATTTGCTTTATGACCAACTATGTGGTCAATTTTGGAGAAAGTACCATGCGGAGCTGAGAAATATGTATATTCCTTTGCCTTTGGGTGGAAAGTCCTGTAGATATCTATGAAATCCATTTGCATCATAACCTCTTTTAGACTCCTTATTTCTCTGTTGAGATTCTGTCTGGTTGATCTATCCAGGGTTGAAAGTGGGGTATTGAAGTCTCCCTATATTAGGGTGTAAGAATTGATGTGGGATTTGAGCTTTAGCAGTGTTTCTTTTACATAAGTAGGTGCCCTTATATTAGGGGCATAAATATTTAAGATTGAAATCTCCTCTTGACCAAATTTTCCTGTGATGCATAAGTAGTGACCATTTTTGGTCCCTTTTAATTGCTTTTAGCTTAAAGTCTACTTTGTTAGATATTAGGATTGCAACCCCTGCTTGTTTCTTAGGACCGTTTGACTGGAAAATCTTTTCCCAACCCTTTATTCTAAGCCTGTGTTTGTTTTTGCGGTTGAGGTGTGTTTCTTATAGGCAACAGAAGGATGGCTTCTGTTGTTGTATCCATCTTGTTGGTGTGTGACGTTTTATAGGAGAGTTGAGACCATTGATATTAAGGGAAATTAGTGACCATTGATTCATATTTCCTCCATTTTTGGTGATAACTTGTTTGTATTTCCTTTCTCTAGGATATTCTTCTGTGAAATTATTGATTGTGATTTCATGAGTGTATCTGGGGTCCTGATGTTGGAGTTTTCCCTCTAATACTCTCTGTAGTGCTGGATTGGTAGATAGATATTCTTTCAGTTTGACCTTGTCCTGAAATACCTTGTTTACTCCATGTATGGCGATTGATAATTTTGCAAGGTATAGTATTCTAGTTTGGCAGCCATGCTGTTTTAGCGTCTGCATAACTTCTGACCAAGCCCTACTAGCTTTCATCATTTCCATTGAATAGTCAGACGTTATTCTGATGGGTCTGCCTTTATATGTGAGTTGGCCATTTTCTTTTGCAGCTCTTAAAATTTTTTCTTTGTTCTGTATGTTTTGTGCCTTGATTATAATGTGGCATGCTGACTTTTTTGGGGGTCATACCTATTTCGTGTTCTGTAAGCTTTTTGTATCTTCATAGGCATTTCCTTCTTCAGGTTAGGGAAGTTTTCTTCTATGATTTTATTGAAAACATTATCTGTGCCTTGGAGCTGGTATTCTTCTCCTTCTTCTATTCCTATTATTCTCAAATTAGGTCTTTTCATGGTGTCCCAGATGTCCTGAACATTTTGAGTTATGGCTTTTTTTAGTTTTACTATTTTCTTTGCCTGATATATCTATTTGAGCTACTGAGTCTTCCACTTCAGAGATTCTATCTTCCATCTCTTGGACTCAGTTTGTTATGCTTGCATCTGTGGTTCCAGCTTTTTTCTTCAGATTTTCTATTTCCATCTTTGCTTCATTTTGTGCCTTTTTTATTGCTTCCATTTCAGCTTTTATTTCAGCTTTTAGTTCCTGGCATATTTCTTTCATAGATTTGCTCATCTCTTCCAATTTTTTGTTTGTATTTTCTTCTATTTCTTTAAGGCTATTTTTCATATCTTCTTTGAGAGCTTCGATGATCATCAAAAAGGAATTTTTGGTGTTGCTTCCTTCTGTTTCCTCTTCATTGCTCATTTCAGGTCTTCTATTTGTAAGATCACCACTCCCTTCTAGAGTTACCATGTTTTTCTTTGTATTACTATGTAATTTTTTGCACTGACATTTGCCCATGGTTTCAGTGGTTCACGATTAGATGGCTCCTGGTCAGTTGTGGCACTTGGGCTTATGTGCCTCCTGTCACCTCTCTGGGCAGGGTCTGAATCTGCCCTTCAGAGACCCCAGAAGTGATCTGTTCGCTCAGTTCGAGGTGGAGGTGGGTAGCCGTGCAAATTCCCTCAGTAGCAGCTGTGGGTATGATGACAGGCAGACTTTATCTGCACCTGCTACAGAGTTCACTGGGACTTACTCTGCAGACAGCACCTGGTCCCGGAAGTGGAACCAAAACTGATGGGAGCTCAGTTTCTCAGTTTTAAGAGGTCCCATTTATTGATTGGTGTTCTTAGTGTCTGTGCAAGAGCCTACAGAATGGGAAAAGGTTTTCACCAATTCTACAAGTGACAGAGGACTGATCTAAAAAATATATATACAACTCAAGAAACTAGAGCCCAAAATCTTGAATAACACAATCAAAAAATGGGGTTTACAACTAAAAAGGAAATTCTCAGCAGAATTACAAATGACTGAAAGACATATGAAAAAGTTCTCAACAGCTTTAGCCATCAGAGAAATCCAAATCACAACAACATTGAGATACCACCTTACAGCTGTCAGATTGAATAAGATAAAAGACAGAAATGATGGCCTATGCTGGAGAGGATGCAGAGAAGAAGAAACTCCTTCATTGTTGGTGAGAGTGTAAGCTTGTTCAGCCACTCTGAAATGCAGTATGGCAGTTTCTCAGAAAACTGAGAATCCACCTCCCCAAGAATCCAGGAATACCACTACTGGGCATATACCCTAAAGATGTACATTTTCAGGGCTGGAGAGATGGCTCAGCGGTTAAGAGCACCGTCTGCTCTTTCAAAGGACCGGGGTTCGATTCCCAGCACCCACATGGCAGTTAACAACTGTCTGTAGTTCCAGTTCCAGGCAAACACCAAGGCAAATAAATAAATAAAATTAAAAAAAAAAAAAGATATACATTTGCACTCCAAAGGCATTAGCTCAAATATGTTCAGAACAGCATTATTCATAATAGCAAGAACCTGGAAACAACCTAGGTGCCCCTCAAGTGAAGAATGGATTAACAAACTGTGGTACATTTACACAATGGAATACTACTCAGCAGTAAGAAAAAATGGTATCCTAAAGTTTGCATGGAAAATGGATGGATTTGGAGAATATCCTCCTGAGCAAGGTAACACAAACCCGAAAAGACAAGCAGGGATGTACTCACTCATTAGTGGACTTAAAACAAAAAAGCAAAAAAAAAAAAAAAAAAAAACATGTGCAAGTTGAAAACCATGATCACTGAACAGCTTTGGTTCTGAAACACCTTGGACCGGACTTTGGATCCCACTCCTTCCAGATGAACACCTGACCCAGTCTTGATGTTGGGTGAGGAAAGTGGATCTGCTGGGAGTGGATGTTGAACCTTGAGTTCTTGGGACCTCCTGCCCTTGTTGGTAGGAGATAAAGTGATGGGGAGAAGAGAGAGTGACTGAGAAGGGTGGGAGGGGGAAGGGAGTATGAACAAGGGGATAGATGGATAAAAAATATGACTTCATTCATAATAAAAAAGAAATAAAAGGAAAGATGCTTCAGATTAATGAAATAGGGGCCAAAAGGGAGACTGTTTAATATGATTTAGTTAATAACTTAAATTCCTTATAATTATATAATATTTGCCTTTAAAAATGAACATTATAACAAAAAATATATTATCAGAATTATAACACTACAAAGATAGAACTATTTGTGCTTCTGGGGCCTAGTTTTGCTCTTACTGTTTAATAAATTGAATGTATCATTTCTATAATAAAAAAGAATTATAATTTTGACTTATATTTTAGATCATCATTATTCTTGTTCAATGCACTAAGCTTCTCACAGTTTTTCTCCTTTAAGTTAATCTATTCTCATACATAAGCCAGTATTTAAATATATATTTAAAATGAAAAGTTTAAAGCTTAACACTTAGTTCCCTTCTACAGATGTGGTATGCACGTTGTTCTGTTTTGAATATGAAAAACAATATAATCCATTATGAATTTTGTGTTCAAAGCAATAAAAGATTGTGATTTTAGGGAAAGTGCGACTTCACTAAACTCTATCAGTAATGTATAATATCCAACAAAGTAGACTTCAAACTAAAATCAATCAAAAGAGACCAGGATTGGCATTACTTATTCATCTCTGGAAAAACTGATCAAGATGAGATCTTAATGTTGAATATTTATTCCCCTAATATAAGACCACCTTCATATGTAAAAGAAACACTACTAAAGGTTAAACCCCACATAAAATATCACATTCTAATAGTGGGAGACTTCAATATCCTACTTTCACCCTTAAGTAGGTCCACCAGAGAGAGACTCAACAAAGAAATATAAGGTCTAACAGATGTTAGGATGCAAACAAACTTAATAGATATTTACAGAAACTTTCATCTGAACACAAAGAAATATATATATGTGTATGTATATATATATGTATATATTTCTCAGCACCCCATGGATCTTTCTCTAAATTTGAACACATACTTGGTCATAAGGCAAATATCAATAGATTAAAAAAATTGGAATAACCCCTTGTATCATTTCAGACTACCATGTCCTAAAGATAGTATTAAACAATAACAAAAATCACAGAAAGCCTACAAACTCATGGAGAATGAACATCTCTACATAGAACCATGTCTGGGTCAGGAAAGAAGTTAAGAAAAATTCAGTCTTCCTAGAATTTAACGAAAATAAATTCACAATATTTATGGAACATAATGAAAGTGTTGTTAAAAGGAGCATTCAAAGCACTAGATGCCTATATGAGAAACCAGGCAAAATTTTACACAAGAAACCCAACAACTCAGCTGAAGGCTTTAGAACAATTAGAAGTAGATGGCAGGAAAAAATCAAACTTATGGCTGAAATCATTATAAGGCCACATTCACCCTGAAAGCCAAGACATTCAAAGATGCAACTAAACAAGAGAACTATAAGCTAATCTCCCTCATGAACATTGTTGCAAAAATACTCAAAAAATTCTGGCAAACAGATTACCATAACATATTAAAAAATAGTGATTTAAAACACACACACACATACACAAACACACATACACAAGAAAATTAAATTCTAGAAAAAGTTATAAAATTTATTTCTTATAGGTATTTATATGACAAAAACATACTCAAATGAAAGAAATATGCTTTGTGTACAAAATAATAATTAATGTGGCTGCATTAAAGAATGAGTCAAGTCATAAAGAGAATGACACCCTAAAGAGGATTTGTTCTTCAGTCATTAAAGGGTAATATCAATAACGGAAGGAAATTATTCACCCCTGAATAATTTCTTATACTAATCTAGAGAGCCTTTTCTTAGATGAACAATAATATAATCTATTTAGAAGGCTCAATTGACAAGCATATATATATATATATATATTTGCATACATCTGAGATATTAGCATGCTGTTCTAGATATTATTTTAAGTCTTTGGATAAAGATTGCCATAACGGCACATAAAAAAAAAATAACAGTAACTAGGTGCAAAGAATTGAAAAACTGCTTGTAAAGAAAACATAGCATATGACTTTTGATAGGTAAGAGAAGATAAAGAATGCAACACAAATTAAAAAAGTATCACTTATGACCATTGCCAAAGATTAATTTAAATGATGTATCTGGAGGGCAATGATACAGTGATTATGTGGTTAAGAGCACTGGCTGCTATTCCAGATTGTTTCCCAGTATCTACATGGTGGCTAACAACCATTTCTAATTTCATATTCAGGAGATAATGCAGGTATGTGATGAATAGGCATCCATGTAAGAAAAACACTCTTATGCATAATTTGAAAACTATTAAAATTAACCAAAATATCATTAGTGAAATTATACATGAAAAAAAGTTTTATTTATACTAACAGAAATGATTCTTATTTCATAAAATAATATTGTATAACAAAGATTATGCTAGATAGCCCATAGCAGCATCTGCTTTAAGACCTAGAAGAAAAAAATAAAATGATTCTAAGAATTAAAGTGATAAGATTCCTAGCACTGACATGAAATAGGTGTAAGTGTGTAGACTGGTGCAGGAGCTATTCTTGTTGGTGGGCAGGAAAAATTATATAAAAGTAATCTTTTAAAGATAAACCTTAGAAGTTATGCTAGTTTTTTATTTTTTCTACTTTGGATTGAATTACAATTTATATGACAGCCTGTGGAATTTATTAATGCTTTACATTTATCCTAAAAGATAGATTCTTTCTCTCGAAGAAAATAGATGGATTCCCTCGAGGTTATTCAGCACTCTCTGTATAGTGATACATAAAGAATAAAGTCATACTAGAGAGGCAGATATTTTTAGGGAAAGTTTATTGATGAACAATATCTTAGAAAAAATAAGGTAAAACGGTTGTGAATATTCATAGTACCACATTAGCACATATAATAATTTTCAGCTCCATAAATAATCATGTTGTTCTTTTTCTTTCCAGCATAGTTAATATTTTATAAAATGTTCTCATACTCTGTGGGATTACCAACACTCTCTTTAGTGTAACATTTTTCTTTGAAGGACTGAAAACAAGTGGTCTCTCTAGGGCATCATAAATCTTAGTTTTCATTTAGAATATCGAAACCATAAAGAACATAAAACAATATTTAAGCCTCAGAGAAGACCAATTTTCAATACAAAAATGGGATTGTTATGACAGTAAAGGAATGAGCAGATGAGAACAGGAACACTCCAATTTACACAAGACTGCCAGGAACAAAATAAAGGAGGCACAAAGCCCCAGGGATTGGATTTGATAGAACAGTGATCGGAAAGCTAAAATAGTCCATGTTGATGCTTCATTTTTCAGCCATCTGTATCAAAAAATTCAAATAATATTGCTAACAATATGATTAAATGATTTCAAATTATATATTGGGAAACCATATGAATTGATTTAAAACACCATAATTTTTATAAATATGCAATGAATTCATATAATTTGATAAAGCCTCTTAGATAAAACAAGAGCATGGATTTAAGGCAAAATGCATTAAAATAGCCTAACTTTAGTGAACATCTTTAAACTTTGAATCTAGTAAAGCATGTCAGATATATACTTATATATCTTAATTTATATCCAGGTATTGCTTGATTTATTTCTTTGAGGGTTTACTGAATCAACATATAAGAAGACAATCAGATGACAGTTTATTACTCAATACTCTAATATTGTTATTTTTAAATTTCATCTGTCATTGACAAAACATAGATGGGTGTCAAAAGACATCCCTTTAAGTGTCAAAATATATCTCCATTAATATGCATTAAGATTAAAAATTTTAATGGTGACAGATGAAATATATAAAAGATTCATTGTGAAATAAACAAGAAAATCTTACTAAGTAATTACTTGCTTAATTACTCAAAATAACATCATTTGAAAAAGAATGGCTAAATAGATGTTAATAAACACATGTAACATACTAAGACATTAATATACTAGCATTTCAACCATCTTATCTTTATATAATTATAAAATACTGGCAAGCATCTAAAGATTTTAAAAAAACGTGCAACAAAAACACATGTAATTCATATCATTTGGAATATTGATTTATCCTATAAAGAAAGGACTTGAATATCTGCCTCTAATTATTAGGTATTTTGAAAGTTATTTGAGGTTTCCTCTAATTCATATTTTAGTGATTTACTACAAGTTTTATATAAAAAATTTTTGGAGTGACTTAGTATAGAATATATGCACATATGTGATTATGTAAAAATTCACAAAACTGGAATAAAATTCTGCCCATTTTCCTCTCTATTTTTATTTCAAATATCTTGTATTGGTTTATTTTGTAATATTTATTATTATCAATTAGTGTATAGTAAATATTGAGAAAATCATTAATTTATCATTTATCAAAGAAAAAATTGAACAGCATATGGAGATAATTAAAAAAAATCATTGCTGTCCAAAATTCAAAGAACAACTGATTTTGAAGTGTTCAGTTGCACTAAATACATATACACTATAATTTCTTCACTCAAGGTTTAGAAAACATTGAAGAACAGGGGGCAGAATATCAGAAGTAGAGTTAGAGATATTATATAATAGGTCTTTTATATATAAGAGGAAAGCAATACTCACAATATATTAGCAATATGGCTACCTAAATTCAACAATGAATATACAAGTTGATATTTCAACATATATGGGGGCAATCCCATAGACCCCTACCCTAACATGAAGACATTAGGTAATTGCTATGTACTGAAAGGATACCAATTTGGGTTATCCAGGTATCAGATTTCTAGTTATTTATAAAATTCTAATTTGTCAGCCATAAAAATGTTAATCAGACTAGTTATTTGAATGAAAAGGGTGACAGTAGTGATCTGTGAAAAACTAATAATTAAAGACATAAATTTGAGATGAGGCAGAATTAACATATGGGATAGACTGAAGAGTAAGTGGAAGATGTGTTTAAGTTACTGTTAATTTATTTTTATCCAAACATCATAAAAATAATCATTTTAATTATATTTATGATTATTCTATGTACATACAAATACACGGTTTGTGCACGAGTGTGCATTTGTGTGTCTCATGCATATTTTCATGCTAAAACTGGAGTTGTTTTTCATGTTCATGTTTTCAGACGACAGAAGAAAAAACCTATTTGAATTGCCGGTTCTTAAAACACTAAAAATATTCCTGTGTACAAGAGGCTAAAACTGAGTGGGATGGAGATAAAGAGAAGGAAAAAAAAGGCGATAGATTTTAAAATTATTTTCTTCCTCCTCAAATGATCCAAAGTGAGTTGGAATGAAACCTGTGCAGCCTGCTGGGCACCATGAAGAAACAGAGCAGCAGATGAGTAGGCATTGACATCTGTGGCTTGGCATAAAATTGGCAAGAAGAGCACAAAACAAGTAGTTAAAGAGCTCAAAATGGCCATGAAATTGAATATTCTAAAAAGCTTAGAGCAATTTAAATTCTTATTTTTATGATCTCCTCCTATTAAGTAACACATATTTGAGAAGATCACTATTAGTGAGAAACAAAAACATCAGAAAAAAATCTCCAGGCATTTTGAGAAATATGGAAAGAAAGATGAATTCATTCCTTCATGAGAAGTATTCTGAAAATAGTTACTATAAATCAACAGAAGTTTCAGAAACATAAACCAGGTTGTAGCTATGGCATAGTAACCAAACATGTAGGATGATGTTTTTGGATTTCTATGTTTTGGGAAACATTTCCGTATAAAGAACCGGGTTGCTTAGAAGTTGAGTATATCTTCTGTATGTTAATTACTATGAATTACAATAACAAAATATACTGAATTTTGAAATAGAAACAGTCATTATCTGGTCTATGACACATAATTTTGCTAGAATCATAAATCTTATTAAATATATTAGACATGAACAACTTCATTCATATAATTAAATCTTCAAGTTCTTGAGAATATAAGTATGAAACAAAATATTTTTCTCCTATAAATTCAAAGCATCCTTCTGTTTGTATCTTATAGGTACAAATTAAATACCATATTACCATGTAATAACATATACATGAGTATAATTCTAATTGAATTGAATATTTAAAGCTGAGTCCATACTCCAAGGAATAATTTTACCTAATACTTGAGTGTGGATGGAAAGAAGCATTAGTAGACAATTCAGAAACAGTAGCATATAACCTAGACCTTTTGTTTATAATCATTGACTCACATATAAAATTCAAAAAGTTTTGATAATGCGTTTTTCTATGATCATTTAGACTAAGCAATAAAGACTTTTATGTTCCTTGTAAAATGACTATACCATTTTCTTCTTTAATAACTTGGAACTGTTGTATTTTGTTTTGGCAGAATATTATGAGTAACATGTAACACAACAAGATATGTAAAACATCAGAAAATCATTAATAATGATTTAAAGCTTCTAATGATATTATTTGGGTCAGTGAAATAAACTATTTTAAATTTATTTATTTTTTAAGGATTAAAAACAAATGGCAAATTCTTAACCAAACTAAAAAAAAAAAAAAAAGGGAAGACCTACTTCAATAGAACTAGAAATTGAAACACAAACATTATAACAGATATGATTGAAATTCTCAAAAATCATAAGGACAACTTTATAAACTTGTGTCAATAAATTGAAGATTCTGAAAAAAACTATTGAGTTTTTAGATGGCAAAATTAAACCTAAATACAATGAATGATTTTAACAAATGCATATTTTGTAACCTTGAAATACTTAAAATACTAATAAAATACTCCATACTAAAAATAAAAAACAGCAATAACAAAAACAAACAGAAGAAAATAAGAACATATTACAGAATTCCACTATAACTTAAAAAATTAAGACAAATACATATCATATTATTCCATAAAACTTAAAAAATAAACCAAACCTTTATAAGTTACAAAGCCAGTGAAACCCTGATATTAATCAAAGTTATTTCTTTTAATTTTTTTAAACTTTTTCATATGTGTATTTATTATTTGGTCTTTTTACATCAAGCACCCCATCAAACTCAGATATCAGACCTCTCAGTATCATGCCCACTGTTATGATCTCCCCATTTAAGAAAAGCCCATTCCTTTTGCTCATTTGCTTACTGGGGCATAATTAAACTCCTTGTGGTCAGACCCTTAAGGAAAACAAATATTTCCTTACCCACCCCTCTGCCAGAACCCATCAATGCAGAAGTGAGGCCTTGTGTCATTTAGCTATGTTCTAGTCTTGAGTTCTTGTGTACAATGACAACTCTCTCTTTTTTATATTTTTTGTTTAAAGTCCACTAATAAGTGAGTATATCCCCTGCTTCTCTTTCTGGTATTGTGATACATTGCTCAAGAGGATATTCTCTTTATCCATTTACCTGCAAATTTTAGAGTATCATTTTTTTTTCTTACTGCTGAGTAGTACTCCATTGTGTAGATGTACCACAGTTTGTTAATCCATTCCTCAGTTTAGGGGCATCTAGGTTTTTTCCAGGTTCTTGCTATGACAAATAATGCTGCTATGAACATAGTTGAGCTAATGCTTTGGGGGTGTGAATGTGCATCTTTAGGGTACATGCCTAAGAGTGGTATTGCTGGATCCTTGGGGAGATTGATTACTAGTTTCTGAGAAACTGCCATACTTCATTCCAAAGAGGCTGAACAAGTTTACACTCCTCAGTGATACAAATTGTAATGCCCAAAATGCCAGGATAATAATAGCTTTAATTCTAAAATAATGTTCACAAGAAACATTTACTCTCTGATGAGTATTAAGTTTTTGAAAACAAGTTAAAGTTGAATATCAATCCTACTTTAACATTAATGTATTTTATAATTCAATCCATTTTTCTGCAAAGAAAAATACAACATAGACAGATGATTTTACTTAAAGATAATTCTAAATAGTCAACTGAATGTCTTTGGATAATTGACCTCTAATTTATAAAAAAATGCTGCAGAAAAATGCTTCTTAGCCCAGGGAACTTATCTCAGTCCTGCATGCTACATCTTGGATTCTTTGTGGATCTAATTCTTTCCCTCTTACTTTAGGTGGAGCTATTGAAAGTTAATTAAAGCTTTAATGAAACACTTCTACCAAAATTTTGTCTATATTATATAATTAATATAGATCATCACAGCTTATATTCAATAGCTGTGAAACAAGGGAAGCACTCCTCCATTGCTGGTGGGAGGAAAATCTTGTAAAGATACTTTCTAAATTAATATGGTGGTTTCTTAGAAAATGGGGAATCAATGTAACTCAAGAATTAGTTATACAACTCTAAGGCATGTAACCAAAGAATGCTGAATCATGCCATGAGGACCCTTACTCAACTGTGCTCATAGCATTGTTATGTGTAACAGCCAGAACCTGGGAAAAGCCAACATGCCTTCAACTGAGGGCTGTGTAAATAAAATGTGGTATATATACACAATAGAGTATTATTCAGGTGTTAAAAAAATGATAAAATCATGAAGTTTGCAGGCAAATTAATGAAACTAAAAAAAAAAAAACCCAAAACTTGAGTGTGTTTACTCAGACCCAGAAATAAAAACATTGTATGTACTCTCTTATATGTACATATTAGTTGTAAATTAAAGAATAACCATGCCACAATTTACAGTTCAAGAAAGGTTAAGTAAACATTGGAAGGCAGCAGAGGTGTCAAGGACATTATAATAAAGCACAGAGAAACAACTAACCTGGGCTCATAAGAGCTCACAGAGTCTAAATGGACAACTAGGTAGCCCACATAGGAATGACTTAGGCCTTATACATATTTATGGTAATTATGGTCCAGTGGTGGAACTGGTAATAATGGGAACACAGGCTGCCCCTAAAGCTTTCGTTGGCTCTTCGGACCTTACTCCTCATACTAAATTGCCTAGCCCAGGCTTAATAAAACTTAGTCTTACTGCAACTTAATATGTCATGCTTTGTTGATACCAAAGGAATGCCTGCTCCTTATGAATAGAAAGGGGAATGAGAAGAGAGAAAGGAGGGGGAATTGCCACCAGGATGTACAATAATTACTAAATTTACCTTTGACTAAAGATAAAATAGGAAACAAATAAATTGGTACTTGAAAATATCAATGTTCTTCTTTTAAAAATACATTGTTAAGAAAGAAAATGTTGTCGGATACGGAGAGATGAATGATTTAGCACTTAAGAGAACTTGCTTTTGACCTTAGATTATGTCTGACACCCACATCAGGTGGCATACAGTTACCTCTAATTAGAATTCCAGATGCTATGGCAACAGCTTCTGTCCTGCTTAGACACCTGTGTTCATGATTTACAAATGCATACTCTTGAGTATAGACATATTCACAGAAATTTAAAAATAAATTAAAAAGCAAACACTTCATACTCATTTCATTATATATGTAGTATTTTAGAATTAAAAACTTTCATGTTGAATAAACTAAAGTGTAAATGATGAAACCAATGTCATAATTTTGTTAAGTAGACAAAGAAAAATGGCAAAAATTTTGACAAAGGAGATATTAGAAGTAAATATGGAAACTATTCTGAATTATGTGTGGGAAAATGAAAACTTATGTTTAGTTAATAGCAGGATAGAGGTTTGATGGAGGGAGATGAATGTGGAATATTCATGAAGATGCATGAGGAGAAAAGGGTTTTTAACAGACAGGAGCAGAGATTTTATATAAAAGTAGCATGTGTACTACTAGATTTTGATATTTTAAAGTAATTTTAAAGACAATACAGAAGATAAAATGTGTACATATTAATGAAATGAGTTGTATGGATACATGTCTGTAGCATAATTCAAAAGTGAAGCA
Organism: Sigmodon hispidus; assembly: GCA_004025045.1. Classification (NCBI taxonomy): domain Eukaryota; kingdom Metazoa; phylum Chordata; class Mammalia; order Rodentia; family Cricetidae; genus Sigmodon; species Sigmodon hispidus. Next base: position 44,226 of record PVIH01011832.1, on the reverse strand, counting down.
CATGTAACATATTCTTCATTCATTAGTGCTTTCATTTCTTTACTATATTTTGGTATTATGAAATTTAAAATTTACATATACACCTTATATTTATTAGTAGAGAAGTTTGGTATACTTTTGATGTTTGTCATAGGCCATTCCAGTAAGTCACGTTAGGATTAAAGAATTAAAGATGTATATTTGGTGCAAAACATAGACTCAAGAAGTACTGTTTAGAGAAACTTGATTAAAAATGTGTTTTCTAGTCTAAAGAATATGTGCTGCCATTTATTTCTTCATCTTGAAAAGTGTTCAAGTAATACTTCATTTATAACAGGAATTATTAGTCTAATACATTTTTTTCTTCACTACATGTGGTCAAAATACTGCCCCTGTCATCTTATGCAGACATAGTAGTCATTTTCCCAGGAATTGATGCTAATAGAGATTTAAGATCCTAAGAAGATCTCTCTAGAGTTGAGGCCTCAGACTTCACAGGGCTACCACAACATGGGAAAAGGCATGTACAAAACTACAGAAGGCCAAGGGAAAAATTCCTCTGCAAACTGGCATATCTCAGGATTCAAGAGTAAGTTCATTATTTGTGGAAGGGTGATAGGGGCAGCTGCCATCAAACACTGAGAATCAATACAGAAGCTGGAAGGACATCAAGTGCTGAAAAGCAGAAATGGAATTTATTCACAGTGCACGTAGGCTACTATACCGCAGATTTGAAAATTGTTTGGCCCCATAGACATAGCTTAAATATAAACACTGTAATATGTAAAATTTGAACTTGGTTGCTAAATTATTTATTTGCTATATGTGTGTATATATATATGTACATGAGTGTACATGCTTATATGGTAGAGATAGTTATGTAACCATCTAAGGTATATGAAGTTGTTACATCCTAATGAAAGAAATTTCACTGTTCACCCTCCACTGACTAGAACATTGTGATTGTGGAGGATAAAACATTGTGAGTTGATATGTATCCAAAATGGATTTGGATAGGTACAAAAATGTTTATACATATATTTAAACTATCCATAATGTATTCTAAGAAAAACATGACAGTTTTGTACAGCTCAACCCTTGATAAAATACAATTCACACTTAGGAGATAATAATGAAGTCAAAGAACATTTTATACAATTTCCCTGGTATTAGCAATATGTTCTAATTTGTGATCCTATTGCATGTCAGAACACAAAAAATCTAATAATTCAAGTACTCTTATGTGTACCATGTATTATTATGTGACCAAGTATTACTAATAGGTAAGTAAAAGCTATTTAAAATTTGCTGAAAGTTCCAAAATAACAAGATAATTCTGCAAGATTTTATTGAAAATAATGAATCATTTGTCATTGAAACAGGTCAAATCACATCCAATTAAATAGAAACTTAACAATGTACTGAAATTGTCGTATGTATTAGGTGGTGTGAATATCTGATGGAGCAATTTCTATTTTTGTGGCAAATAATTTTTGCATTAAGTAAAGAATTTACATTGCATTTTTTTCTTTACTACTTGTTAGGAGGTAACTCAAACTGTATATGATTGGCTGAATATTTCTCAGCAAGGAAGCATGTGCCATCTGATTAATTGCAAATAATTAATACAAAAATATTTGTATGATATATACATTTTATGAAGGGTATCTTAGCTACTTTTCTCTTGTTGTATTGAAACATCATGACTAAAGTAGACTACAGAAGAAAGTGTTTATCTTGAGTTTTACATTTTCAGAGAGTGAGTCCATGACTAGCTTGGAAGGTAACACAGAAGCAGTAGGTTGACATGATGCTAGAGCAACACTTGAGTACTTATATTTTGATTCACTAGCATGAAGCAGAGAGAGCTAATTGGAAATAGCAAGGGGCTTTTGAAATAGCTTCTCTAATAAGGCCACACATCCTTATCCTCCACAAAGAGTTCCCCGAACTGGGAACCAAGTATTCAAGCCTAAGAGCCTATAGAGGCCATTTTCATTCAAATCAACACAAAGCAAGACATCAATTTTCCAGGAACACTTGCTACTAAATTTTTGTATTTTTGTCAAAAGATGAAAGAAATATGTGTCTAGAGATTTTTTTTCTTCAGACAGCTTAATAAAATACAAGTAAATAAGCCTGGCTATTCCAATACCTTCTTAACAGACAATTTTCTACATTTTCTAAATTAAGACACTTCTAGAAAATGCAACACAAATAATTTTGCATGTTAATTAGTAACACTATAGTTACTTACTAACAGTACAGAAACAATATTTAATGTCATTTTTTCAGCATAAACAAGTTAGTGCATGTTAAAAGTTATAACGTAGGTATAGATTTATTATTGGGTGGCTTAATAAGAGATTTATTCCCTCTCTTTCAGCAATGCTTTACAGGTACTAAGATCTATTGTTTTTCAAAATTAAAAAAATCTATAGTTAGTTTTCTTTTATTTCATTGTACAATAATAACAAGCAAAATTATAATTATAATAAAATTTTATCAAAAATAATTGCTTATACAAATTGAAACCTATATAGATGATAGAAATAAATGCTATTTCTTATGAAATGTAAAATTATATATAATATAAATTTATATAAATTTTGAAAAATGAGTTAAAATACCTAATATAAAAATTTTCATTAGATAAAAAGCATATGATTTTATGTTATCAATCTCAAGCTTCATATTGTTTTCCACATTTTGTTCTAAGATTCCAAAAAGTCTTAAAAATCAAAGAGGTATAATTTGTAAAAAAAATTGGCATAGCATGAAAAATTACTTTCTATTCAAATGTATGCATCCCACAATAATATTTTAATTTAGGCATGATTTTACTGAGGAATATCTACTGTTTCACAGTTTTATAATGGGAGCAGAAACAGCGAATTACAAAGACTTATTTTACTTTGATGATGACATATACTCAGCCTCAAGACACTTATGAATCAAGTGGGTTTGAGATGAAGAGAAAAGAACTTTTTTTTCCTTCTTTATTTTGTATTTATCAAAAAACAGTAAAAAGAATTTAAAAATGCGGAAGAGTTAACAATAACTATACAGAGTATAATAATCATAAGCATGGCTTATCAAGGGTGGAAATGCAAACAAGATTGCTATACATATATTTTCTTTGTGTTCAGCTTTCCCTCTGAATTTTTTTTCCATCCCTGTATATCCTTATTGAAGGTCTCTTCCCCCTCCTACCACATCTGATCATTTTTCTTCTCTGCAACTCCCCATCCAACTTTTAACTAATTGTAAAACCTTAATCTCAAATATTTTAAACTAGGAAAATATTATTAGTAATTTATGTAGAAATTTGAACAAAAACCTTTATGTATTGAAATGCTTCTAAAAGGATTATTATGTTTGTGGTAAAGCAGCAGGAAAAAAATACAGTTTTACAAGTCATTTGGTTTGCAATATAGTGAACCAAATGGCTTGCTGGAAATTTGGATAGAATTCAGTTCTTCTACAGCTACTATTAAAATTGATAGTGACAGCTCATTCTGAGCGAAAATGTTATTTTCCAATGATTGATATGAGCTCAAAGGGGTGTGAAGAACTACAGTGTACTTTGTGCATAATAGTTGCGATGGACTGGCAAATCACCGACTCTGATTTGAAACAAGCCAGGGGACAGCCATTTTCAATGCCATTAAGCTTATATACCCCTTTAAATTATTTTCTTTGCTGGAATATTCCACAAAGCATAAGATGCTAAAGTTCAAAACTAAATCTGTGATTTTTCTGTTATATTAGCACATTATCTATTAAATCTAACTCTAATATTTTTAATACAATAAGGAGTCATACATATTAATTAAAATAGGTAAAGTAAAATAAAGACCCTTTGGAATGACAATATAAGATTAAATCTTGACAGTGATATAATAGCATTATAATTCTGTAGATGGAAAATTTCACTTAATGCAGATTAATGCCATTTTTATTAAACTTTGCCCAATTAGAGTTTTCTGATGTGGTATATATATATACCTTAATTTATTATACTTGCACATAATCAAACTAGTGTTTTCCAGTGCAAAAGCATTTCAGGAGTGTTATTTATATACTTTAAAAGATTGTTCAAAAAACCTAGCTTTATTTTTGTGTTGTTGTGTTTATTTAATTATTTTTCACTGATAAATCTTTTGTATATACTCCACGTTCTAGAAGTGATGATTCGAGCAGTTGGAGCACTGGAATATGTTACAGTGCTTTTGTATTTTGCCATGTATTCTCTGTACATTTTATGTATAAACATTTTATGATCTTTAAAATTTATATAATGCTAATTTGTACAAGTTACTATTCCAATTTAAGAAGCTATAACAGACACTATAAACAAATTTCTTTATAAAACACATTTAATTCCTATAGTGCTAGAGGCCAAGACATCCAAATTCAAGGGTCTTGGTAATTCAAAAACAGCTAGAAGACCCACATCCATTCAGAGAGCCAGGATGATTATACATTCACAAATTTCTCAGCCAGCTGACTGATAAACTCTTCTTTGATAATTTGAATATGAAATTACTAAACATTTTGTCTAAAGGCCTTCATCTTTACGGCCTCATTGCTTTCTGAAGGCATTTCAACAATAGTGTAAATCTGGAATTAGGATTTCCACCTATAAATGTGCATGATGTAAGCCAGATATAAAAGAAAGCGAAATCATTGAGCAGGGGCAGTACATACTTGTAATCCTACAACTTGAGAACTTGAGGAAAGAAAGATCAAGGAGACAAGCCCATCTTCAGGACTATAGTATTTATGATGCAAGCATGAACTACAAGAAACTGTTACAAATCAAAAAAAAAAAAAAAAGCAAAGATAAAGTGATTGCAACATTGAAGGAATAAACAAACAGATAAAGAAATTTGTGGGCTGTATGTTCTCAATTGTGATTCTGTTGCCATTCAACACATTTTGAGTTTAAATCAAAGGGCATAAAGTTTAAATCAGAATTACAATCAATAAATAACTATAAGCCAGTCTTCTTAGAGGTAACCAATTATATCAACAATCATGTCTATGCATGTATTGAATTTATATTGATATATTGAAACTCCATGTTCTTGAAGAACTTCTGTACTTATATAATACAGAGCATCACCAGACTAAACAGGAAGAAATAAGGATTATAGGAAGGGATACTAAAAACTAAGGATTATTTCAGGCCTCAAATGCAAACCAAATACAGGAGAACACGCACATATATTATTTATATTACTCCTGTATATATATATATATAATTTATATTATATATACAGTGTGATTTAATAAAATTTCCTAATAAAAGTGGAATTAGAGACTCTGTTGAACAAAATGCTATGTTTCCAACAATCCCCAATCTTTTATCTATCTATTTATTTATTATGTATTCATTCATTCATTCATTTACTTATTTATTTATTGTTCTTTGTCTGAATTCCACTAAAGAATGAATACATCCCCTGCTTATCTTTCTGGGATTATGATGCTTTGCTGAAGAGGATATTCTCCAATCCACCCACTTGTCTGCAAATTTAGTATGTTATTTTTATTTACTGCTGAATAGTATTCCATTGTGTAGATGTATCACAGTTTGTTAATCCATTCTTCAGCTGATCGGCATCTAGGTTGTTTCCAGGTTCTTATTATTATGAACAATGCTTCTATTAACATAGTTGAGCTAATGCCTTTGGAGTGTGAATGTGCTTCTTTAGAGTTTATGCCCAATAATGGTATTTCTGAGTTGTTAGGGAGATTGATTCCCAGTTTTCTGATGAACTGCCATACAGCATTCCATAGTGGTTGTACAAGTCACACTCCAACCAACAATGCAGGGGTGTTCTTCTTGCTCTGCATCCTTTCCAGCATAGGCTGTCATTTGTGTTTTTGGTCTTAGCCATTCTCACAGCTATAAGGTAGTATCTCAAAGTTGTTTCGATTTGTATTTTTCCGATGGCTAAAAATGTTGAACACTTTTTCAAGTGCCTTTAAATCATTTGTAGTTCTTTTGTTGAGAGTTCCCTTTTCATTCTGAAGCCCATTTTTAATTGGGTTATTTAGGGTTTTGGGCTCTAGTTTCTTGAGTTTTCTATATATTTTAGAGGTCAGCTGTAGGGTTAGTGAAGATCTTTCCCCATTCTGTATACTGTTGTTTTGTCTTATTGACAGTGTCCGTGGGCTTACAGAAACTTCTCAATTTCAGGAGGTCCCATTTATTAATCAAATACAACAACATCAAAAAAAAAGATCATTCACCATGATCAAGTAGACTTCATCCTAGAAATGCAGGGATGGTTCAACATAGAAAAAACTGTGAATGTCATCCATCCTATTACCAAATAAACCACATGATCATCTCATTAGATGCAGTTAATCTTGTACCCTGCTACATTAAAAGCTTTTGACAAAACCCAAAACTCCTTCATGATAAAAGCCCTGAAAAGGTTACAAATACAGGGAAAATTCCTAAACATAATAAAGGTGGTAACAGCAAGACGACAGCACACATCAAATTAGATAAACAATAACTTGAAGCAATCTCATTTAAATCAGGAACAAGATAGGGCTGTCCTCTCTATTCTTACTTTTTCAATATAGTTCTTGAAGTTTTAGCTAAAGCAATAGGAGAACCAAAGGAGATTAAAGAGATACAAATTGGGAAAGAAGAAGTTAAACTATCTCTTTTTACAGATGATGTGATTGTTTAAATAAGTGACCTGCAAAATTCTACCAGGGAACTCATGCAGCTCATAAACACCTTCAGCGATGTAGCAGGGTACAAGATTAACTAAAAGTAAATCAGGAGCCTTCTTATTCACTAAAGATATAATGGCTGAGAGCAAAAGTAGAGAAACATCACCCTTTATAATAGCTGCAAACAGCATTAAATATCTTGGTATAACTCTAATCAAAGAATTAGCAGGCCTCTTGGACAAAAACTCTAAGTCACTGAAGAAAGTAATTACAGAGAATATCAGTAAATGGAAAGACCTACCATGCTCCTGGATAAGTAGGATCAACATAGCAGAAATGGGAATTTTACCAAAAGCTAGTTACAAATTCAATACAATACATGTCAAAATCCCAACACAATTTTTTTTTTACAAAAAGAACAATATTCAACTTCATATGGAATAATAGGAAACCCAGGATCACCAAAACAATCCTGCTCAGTAGAAGAACTTCAGGAGGCATCACCATCCCTGACTTCAAGCTATACTACACAGTTATAGTAATAAAAACAGCCTGGTAGTGGCATAAAAACAGACTTGTAGATCAATGGAATCAAATCAAAGACCATGACATTTATCCACACACCTATAAACACCTGGTCTTTGACAAAATGGCCAAAAATATCCAATGGAAAAAAAGTAGTATTGAACAAATGGTGTTACCATAACTGGATTGTAGCTTGTAGAAGAATGCAAATGTTCCAAATCTATTTCCCTGTACAAGTCTTAAATCCAAGTTTATCAAAGACCTTAACATAAACCCAGTGCCAATGAACTTGATAAAAATAAATAAATTTGGAAATACCCTGCAAAACATTCGCACAGGTGACAACTTCCTAATTATAACACCATTAGCACAGACACTAGGAACAAACCCCTATTTCTTAGGCTCAGAGAAACTTGCCAAAGAGAGAGAAAGTAGTATAAAAGCCAGAGTACGTGTAGGTTAAATTAAGAACTTAATATAGTAGGACGAACACACACATAAACTCACAGATTATTTCTTAGTACACACAGGGCATACCAGATGGACCCAATGCTAACAAAAGTGTACAAAAAATACTATTACTAATTAGAAGCTATCTATAATTGAGAGCTTTGCTTGTAAAAAGTTAGTCTTTCTAACAGTCCCACTGGAGGTATAAACCAGTCTTAAGGCCAGGTCCTATGACCAGCAGTGCTTTCCAAGGCAAATCAAATTCAAAAATATACTTGGAAGTCTCATAATTTTTTGTCAGGGATTTCTTTTTGCTTACGATATTCAAGATTATAGTATGACTTTATACTTTGTGCTTTTTATGTGACTCATTTGTTTACAGATGTGTGTGATATAGCATCTATTTGTGGGGAGTTTTGGCTCTTTTATTTGCTGGTTTGCTTTATCTTATTATGTGTTTTTTTTTTTTTTAATCTTTTTAGTTGTGTTTATATGCCTATTTGGTAAAATATGGCCTGGAAATAAACTTTGGAATATATTGTATGAAAAAAATTAATTAAATAATGAGAAAATGGCATCAAAGTAATGAATAAAACAAAATACTCTTTGAAAAATAAATAAAACTGCCAATTTCCATACATTTAGGTAGAAATCATTAAAATAAACAAATACTTCTTTTAAATCCCTTTTGTATAAATTTTACCTTGTTGGTTTCAAATTCTGATTCTTAAACTGCTCTATTCACTTGAAAACAGATCATTACCTTTAATGAACATTTTAAGTAGCTTACATGAATATTAAGAACAAGACAGAATTCAATTCATTGGCAGGGAGACTTTTAGTACAAATATACTATTATATCTTTAATTGTAACACAATGAAGATATCATTGAACTGGAATTTTACTCTTAGAAATTTAACTCTTCCCTTGAGGGTCAGGGAGAGCAGAAAGATTGTAAGATTAGGAGGTACTTGATAAGCTCAAGAAAGCCACAATTTTTTTCTTTCTTTTTTTATTATTATTATGAACAAAGAAGTCACACTTTCTATCCTGCATATGCTTATTCAAGGTCCTTTCCCCCTCCCAACACAAGTCATTCTCTTTAAAGGCCACATCACAGGGATAGTGGCAGGAAGAACAAAATAACTACAAGTTCAAGTCAGAGAAAATCTCAGTATGGAGGGGAGAAGGTAGATACAACACAGCATCACACCAGCAACTGAGAAGCTACTTGATACGAACAAAATGAGAAAAAACCTGAGCTGGATGGGCAGGGAGGCAAAGGTAGAGAAGGTACATATTGGAGAAGCTGGGAGTGAATATGTTTATAATATATTATTTTAAATTCTAATAGAATTAATGCATTAGTACCTTTAAAAGAAATAAACAATAACTAATGTATAGCATCACATAAAATGCTTTTACTTAACCAGAAGCATAGCACCTAAAGTATCTGAAAGAACTTTGTAGTGGAGCAATACGGTTTAGAGCCTAAATATTTACCATCCTTAGAAAAGTATTTGTAGTATTCGAAACGTGTGCATTATTATGATATGTATGCTTACAGACATTTATCCTAATTCTCTACTGATTACACATGTGCTTTTCTTCCACAGATATGAATTCTTAGTAAAGTAATGTTGTTAAGGTTATAACCATGGGCTCATATGTAGTTACTACTTTGAATCCATAAAGCTTCTTTTTGAATTCTGATTTCAACAGGCTTTAGTTTATAGAGACATTGGCTTTCGTGCAAAACAAGCAGATGAGAAATAATGCCAGAAGAAGAGAGTTTGTAAAGGCTTAGGTAGAAATAAAAATATTAGGCTTGAAGTTTTAAAAACAAACTCGATAGATGGTGAGTTTCTTCTTTTGATCCAAGAAGGCTTAGGCTCTGTCACATCACAAGTGTTCAGACAATTCAAAAGGTTTTTGACCTTGGAGTTGTTTGAAAAAAAAAAAAAAACATGTTTACGGACATTGGCCCCTCTAAAGTTAATCTCTTACCTTGATAAAAATAAAAGTGATTTTTTTTTTCTCAAAAAGAAAAATGATTTTAGTTGCTAATGCCTACCACATGCTTGGGGCAGGAAAACTAGTCAGTGTGTCATTGTGCTCCTTAAAAAAAAAAATCTCATTTGCTATTTGTCACAGTAAGTCAATCACGGGGTATCAGTGCAGTGAGGCAGGTTAGCAATTCATGTTTCTTTTAATCTCCTCCAGTGTCTAAAAGACATTGGGAGTACTCAGTGACCTCTTGCAGTAAATATTGGGAAACATACATCTTTCAACTTTGTAAGCATACATATGAATATGAAAATTTCAGGTTTCTAATTACCTACTGAGAAATATCATTATTACTTTAACTTTCAAAGCTATTTATTAGAATATCATAGAATGGGCCTTTAATGAAAGCTAATACTTAAGTGTTCTTCCCTTGTTATTTTCATCAAAAAATAAAATTTTTTACTTGATAATAATTTTAGAGTGATAAAAAAACAATTTGGTTCACTTACATCACATACATCCTATAGTTAGATCACCATATTGCTAGTATCTTAAATTAATATGCTCTGGAGTTACAGAGTGTTAATGTACTTTTGTAAATCTATACATTTTCTAGAGTTATTTGTTTCTCCATTTTGACACTGACCACAAAATATGTCAGGCAGTCCAGCTGCTTATGTATTTGCTCACTGCATGTGGCCTCCTAACTTCCATTTCTTACATACCTTTAAAGTTGATGAAATTAGATGAAATATCAATCAAAATAAATAAAATATCTAATATTTTTCTCTGGTTGTATTGGGGCTATAGATTACTGAGGATGAAAAACACAATAAATTTTTAATAATAATTTAATATGTATGTATCAAAAATATGCTCTATTCTATTGTATTACCAAGAAAATAGAACATAAAATTGTCATGCAATGTAGCTATCAAAATGGTAAAGCTGAATGAGTTAATATAATTAAGTGTATATACATACACATGTAGATAATTAAATAGAAAATACAATGGGTGTATACTGCTCATAAGAGGATATTAATGAGAGCCCTTCTGCCTTGATACTTAAAAACACAGTAGTCACCAACTGGTCTAACAGTGGAACCAATCTGAAAAATTACTTGACAAAATTTATTGAAGCTGAAATTGTAAAATGACATAGTCATGAAGATATATATGAACTACTCTTTAAGACATGGTATGTTAATATATGATAACAGCACTAGGAAAGCATAAATTTAAGATAGCCATAGCATTTTCTACATCCAAGCGTAACGGCATATTCATGTAAAAATTGCTTTATATTCTTCCAATATTGTAACCACTAGCTGTCACTGAATGTTCAAATTCAAGCTCAGTTAAAACTAAAATTTTAGATTAGCTACTGCTTTAACAATCTTTTAATACTCAATAATATATGTAGAATAATAGTAAATAGAGCTGTTCACATATTAGAAGCATTTCTATTATATATCTACAAATATTTAAATGTTTTATGGCTATATAAATGTTATAAGACTCAAAATTGCAATGTTATCTAGAAGAAGTTACATGGTGTCATTCATATAAAATCTTCACACAGACAAATATGAGTTTGGTATTAAAGATCCAGTCATTAATTGAGGACAAGGTGGCACAAAGAAACAAATGAGAATCTGCTTTGATAGTATGTTTTGTTTCGTTGTCAAATCCAGTTACATGGATGTGTGAATGTTAGAGAAAATGTACTCAACTGTCCACTTCAAATTTTTATGCATTTTGTTGGTTCAAAAAAGTTTAATATGTTTATCAAAGAAAATCATTATCTTAATGAAATTTTATGCAGAGACAAAGAATAAGACATGAAAATATTCCATCATCTATGATAGACACATTATAGCATCACCATGAAAAACTGAGAAGTGTTAACAATCTACAGAATTTTCTCATTAATTATTTTTCCAGAATATTAAAAATTATATGCATTTTTTTTTGCTGAACTGTGAACTGTTGCCTTAGTAATACATTCACCCAAATTCTACTTGTATGGATTACTCTAAATTCTGTATTGAAAAACATCATGTTACATGGGCTAGAGTCACTCATTGATTTTGGTAACTCATAGCTTTCATTCTTGTTCCCCTAATTTAAAAAAAGCCTTAAGACCAAAGAAACAAATTTCAATAAGCTTATAATCACTAATCCAAACAGGATGTGTTCCAATTAACAGAGGTATATTTCCCTGGATATAAATATATGAATGAGGACTAAGATAATATGTCATAAATATTACTGAACATATTCATACTGAAGGATTTATAAAATGATAGCATATGTGTTTGGGTAAATATTCCTTGACATTGCCTAAATACTAAGGTTTCCAATATTCTTGAATGTTATTCCTTTTTTTCTCTGATTTATTATGTGCTCTCTCTAAACAAGTAAAAACAGCATGTATGCCTATGCATATTAAAGAATTAATCTCTAGCTATTACAGACAATATTCTGGTTATGTGTTAAATATTCATCAAAGTCAAAAAAGATATGAGAAATGTGATTAATTATTATATGAGAAAAGGAAAGTTTAAATCCATTGCTCTAGGACTTGCAATATGCAGTTTCTTAAAAAATGGTTTATTTTATAGTTTTAAATATAAAGAATAAAAATAAACAGAAAAGAAAATAAATGAAAACAAATATGTTAAGGAGTAATATTAATTGTAAGAAATAAAAACCACACACTGTATACACAATGTTGATTAAAATATTACTTTACATATCAGGATAATAGATTCACTGAAAGTTTTGATAAATAATAAAACATAAAAGAGACATTCATTAGCTCTAATAGTAAAAATATGAGTATAAATATTTTGAAAACAATAGTATTCATACAGTAAGCATGATGCTGACAATTTTGGACTACATGAGATTCTGTAGTATGCAATACCTTAAGTTGCTGTTTTTAATTAGGTCAACAAGAATTCAGAGTTTATATTTATAATCCAATTTTGTGTAGTAAAATATTTGAGTATTCATATATTTTGGAGCAGATCATTAACTCATGAAGGTTCAGAAATGTTTTATTTTTATTTTTTGTGGGATGTAGCTTGTAACATTTCTAAATCACACTTTTTGTTTATTTTCTTTTTCTTTCTTACTTTTTTTTATCTTTTGGACAATGTCTTTAAAACTAATGTCAGAAAGAATGAACACACAGGGTATTTGGAGAGACTTGATGGCCCATCTGGCCTTCAAAGCTTACTAGTCAGGAATATTTTGTGTGTTTCTTAACTACTTGGTATATTGTTTTCCTTAGTGATGTAATAGAGATGGTAAAAGGCAGTTTTTTGAAAGCCCACATTTCTTTTTTTTTCCTTCTTTATTTTGTATTTATAAAAAAAAAAAAAAAAAAAAAAAAAAACAGTAAAAAGAATTTAAAATGCGGAAGATTTACCATAACTATACAGAGGATAAGAATCATAAGCATGGCTTATCAAGGGTGGAAATACAAATAAGATTGCTACACATATATTTTCTTTGTGTTCAGCTTTCCCTCTGAATTTTTTTTTTCCATCCCTGTATATCCTTATTCAAGGTCTCTTCCCCCTCCCACCATATCTGATCATTTTTCTTCTCTGCAACTCCCCATCCCCTCCCTGGGCAGGGAGCAGACAGTCCTATGGTCCCACTGACCCAATAATGCTTGGATCAGTCTCCACTCCTGGCCAAATCCAGTTCTGTCCCCCCTCCCTCAAGAGTGAGTCAGGTGCTCCTATAGTTGGACTGGGGTTTGAAGGGTCAGTCCAGGGTGTTTCTGATCCCAAGCTGTTCGGTGGTTATGGTTTGCCGCTTGGGCATGTTTGGCTTTTTTTCTTGTTTGTTTGTTTAGAGACCACCAGTGAGTTGAGTACATCCCCTGCTTATCTCTCTGAGTTTGTGATACTTCGCGCAGGAGGATATTCTCCAAATCCATCCATTTGCCTGTGAATTTTAGTATATCATTTTTTCTTACTGCTGAGTAGTATTGAAAACCCACATTTCAAAAATAAATAAATGCATTCATTGAAGAGATGATGAAATTTCAAGTCCTATATATATTTCATGTTTACAACAGCTCATCGCAGATATGTTGTTTGTAACCCTACAGCTAGAGTGAGAAACACTATTCTAAATCCAGTTAATTAAATTCTGGAGCCTGACCTTAATGTAAAAAAGTTAGTCATTTCCATTTAACTCAGTAAACAATAGTTATCACAGATGTCTGTTTTTCTTCCATGCCTCAAATTTTTTCAGAAAAAAAAGAATTATTAGTGTTAAGATCAAAACTAACTGTATTATAGGTATGTTATTAATAATCCCATGGTATCAACCTATTTATTATCACTTTTTTCTCACAGAGTTATAAAGCATAAAATAAATTCTAGTTGTCTAGCTTTTCAATAAAAGTCATTACTTAGAAGATTTTCTTAAAAAGCACAAGAATAAACATCTTGTTTTAAATTAGATTTAGAAATAAGAATTGCAGGTAATTTCTTGTTGTTTTCCAGATGTGTTTTGGAAATACACACAATGAGATGAGGACAGTGTTGATCTAATCTTGTGAATGCTGAACTATCAGTTAAGCAGTTAAAGCATGCAGGTGATAAAACATTTTCACAGAACCATTAGCATGCTGCATGCAGCAATTTCATTCAATTCTGAAAGTTTTTCCCTAAAACAATGTAACCATGTCATGTCATCCCTTTATTACATAGTTTAGTTCATATGATAAAACTGCTTTTATTTGATATTATAAGTATTTTTATCTAGTATATTAATAATATTTGAGTATTCTGATATATTTCTTATGTCATTTATTTCCAATGTGATCTTAATTTAAAACACAAAATAAGTTATTTAAATTTTACACAAGTTATGGAGCTCATGTGGAAAAGATTTATGTAATAATAATTTTAAAATAATAATCTGTGATTTTTCCCAGTTAAATTTTAATTCAAGTCTTGAAAATGTAGTTTATTTTAAATCATAGCAATTATATTAATTTTAATTTTAGAATAAAATTAACTATTATTTTTCAGCAAGTGAGTTGTTAAATATGTTGCTTCCAAGTATTGGTAACAGTGTGTTATTATGTCCTTAAATTTGTCATTATGATTGTAATATGATCCTAAATACGTTCTGCAAACATTTCCATATTTTAAACATTTCAAAATCCAAATAAAATTCAGCATTTTTTAAACTTCTGAAAAATGGACAAATAGGGAAAACAGAAAAAAAATCCAAGTAACTTAAGTTTCATTATAATTATATATCAGTTTGTGATGGAAATCACTAGAAGACACCAGTAATATTTCACTCACTGAGAATTTTGAAATAAATATGTATTTTCAAAGTTACAAATGTGCAATTTTGAGACAGAAATATAATTAACAATCTTAGTATGAGACCTGACTTGAAACTTAAGAGCATCTTCACCTTCAGTCTATAGAATGACTTCCGAAAATAAATAAATTCAAAAATAATTACTCTGACAGATGGACATGCTTTGCTTTTGCTTTTTTTGTTTAGAGACCACTAATGAGTGAGTGCATCCCCTGCTTATCTTTCTGGGTTGGAGTTACCTCGCTCAGGAGGATATTCTCCAAATCCATCCATTTGTCTGCAAATTTTAGGCTATCATTTTTTCTTACTGTTGAGTAGTAATCCATTTTGTAGATGTACCACAGTTTGTTAATCCATTCCTCAGTTGAGGGGCATCTAGATTGTTTCCAAGTTATTGATATTATGAATAATGCTGCTATAAACATAGTTGACCTAATGCTTTTGGCATGTGAATGTGTGTCTTTAGGGTATTTGCTATTGCTGGATTCTTGGGGAGACTGATTGCCAGTTTTTTGAGGAGCCACTATACTGCATTACAGAGTGATTGAACAAGTTTACACTCCCACCAACAATGGAGGAGTGTTCCCCTTGCTCCACATCATCTCCAGCATATGCTATCATTTGTGTTTACAATCTTAGCCATTCTGACAGGTGTCAGGTGGTATCTCAAAGTAGTTTGATTGGCATTTCTCTGATGGCTAAAGATGTTGAGTACTTTTTCAAGTGCCTTTTAGTCACTTTTAATTTTTCTACTGAGAATTCCCTTTTTAGTTCCGAACCTCATTTTTAAATTGGGTATTCAGGATTTTGGGCTCTAGTTTCTTGAGTTCTTTATATAATTTTGTGAGCAGTCCTCTGTCACTTGTAGGGTTGGCAAAAATCTTTTCCCATTCTGTAAGCTGTCATTTTGTCTTAATGACTGTGTCCTTGGTCTTACAGAAACTTCTCAGTTTCATGAGGTCCCACTTATTGATTTTTTTATTCTAAGTGTCTGTGCTACTGGCATTATATTTTAAAAGTGATCACCTGTGTCAATGCATTAAAAGGTATTTCCCACTTTCTTTTCAAGTTCAGCACAGCTGGTTTCATGTTGAAGTATTTGATCTATTTGTATTTGAATTTTGTTCAGAGTGATAGACTTGGATCTATTTGCATTTTTCTAATACTACCATTCAGTTATGGCAACACAATTTGTTGAAGATACTATCTTTTTTCCATTGAATATATTTTAATTCTTGGCAAAAATCACATGTTCATAGGTGTGTGGTTTAATTTGATTGCATTATTCCACAAGTCTGTATTTATGCCAGTATCAGGCTGCTTTTATTACTGTAGCTCCATAGTATAACTTGAAGTTGGGGATGGTGATGCTTCCTGAGGTTCTTTTGTTGAGCAAAATTGTTTTGAAAATCCTGGCTTTCTTGTTATTCCAAATAAAATTAAATATTTTTCTTTCAATGTCTGTAAAAAATTGTGTTGGGATTTTGATAGGAATTGTATTCAACCTGTAGATTGCTTTTTGTAACATTGAAATTTTTACTACGTTGATTCTACCTATCCAGGAGCATGGGAGATCTTTCCATTTTTCTGATATTCACTTCATTTATTTTTCTTCAGGGATTTAAAGTTTTTGTCAATTAGATCTCTTATTTCTTTTATTATAGTTACATTAATGCATTTAATGCTATTTGCAGCTATTATAAAGAGTGGTGTTTCCTTTATTTCTTTTTCAAATTGTTTGTCTTTAGTGTATAGGAGGGCTACTGATTTTTGGAATTAATCATGTATCCTGCTACATTGCTGAAAGTGTTTATCAGGTGTAGAAGTTCCCTGATAGAAAAAATAGAGGAAGCTGGAGAGATGGCTCCAAAATTAAGAACACTGACTATACTTTCCAAGAACCTAAGTTCAATTCCCAACAAACACATGGTGGCTCACAACCATCTATGATGACCTCTGGTGCCCTCTTCTTTATAGTGTATATATAATAAATAAATCTTATAAAAAATTCCCTGGTAGAATTTTGTGAGTCACTTGTGTATACAATCATATCATCTGCAAATAGAGATAGTTTCACTTCTTCTCTTCTAATTCGTATTCCCTTAATCTCTTTTTTGTTATCTTATTGCTTTAGCTAAACTTTAATAACTATATTGGATAGATAAGGAGAGAGGGGACAGCTTTGTCTTGGCCTTTCACTTCCTGTAAATTGCCTTCATTATACATAGGTATTTTTCCTGTATTCTTGATCTCTCCAGGACTATTATGGACTTTTTTTTCTTCTAATTGCTGCAAAATTTTTGGCAACTGCATTTATCTTTAAATTTACTTTTTTATATTTTTTTATTTTATTATTATGAACAAAGGAGTCACACTTTCTATCCTTTTATATCCTTATTCAAAGTCCCTTCACCCTCCCACCACATCAGGTCATTCTCTTTTCTCCACAACACCCTATCCCCTCTCTGTGTAGGTGGCTGGCAGTCCCAAGGTCCCACTGACCCAATATTGCTTAGTTCAGCCTCCACTCCTGACAGATCCAGTTTTCTCCCCCCAGTCTCAAGACTGACTCAGGTGTTCCAGTATGGGGAGTGGGATTCAAGGAGTCAGTCCAAGGTTTTTCTGATCCCAAACTTTTCACTGGTTGTGGCTTGCAACTCTGACATGCTTTGCTTTTTTCTTGTTTGTTTGTTTGTTTAGGGTCCACCAATGAGGACTTTTTTCAAAGGCTTTTTAAGCATCTAAGGAAATGATTATGTGTTTTATTTTCCTCAATTTGTTAAAGTGATAAATGGCATTTATAGTCTTTTGTATGTGGAACAATCTCTGTATTTCTGGAATGAAGCCTTCTTGATCATGGTGGATGACTTTTTTATAAGTTGTTGTAATCGATTTCCAGAATTTGGCTGAGTATTTTTGCATCAATGTTTATGAAGGAGATTTGTCTGTAATTCTCTTTCTTAGTTGCATCTTTGAACATCTGGGATATCAGGGTAATTGTGGTCTCATAAAAATGATTTTGGAAGTGTTCCTTCGGTATCTACTGTATGGAACAGTTTGTTGAGTTTTGGTATTAATTTTTCTTTGAATGTCTGGTAGAATTCTGCAGCGAAACCATCTGGTTCTGTGCTTTTTTATTTGAGAGAATTTTAATAACAGCTTCAATTTCCTGTGGTGTTATAGGTCTGTTTAAGTCTTTAATCTGTCCTTGATTTAATTTTGGTAATTGGTACCTGTGCATAAAGCTATCCATTTCTTTTAGATTTTCCTTTTTAATAGAGTATAGTTTTCCAAAGACCTGATAATTTCCTGAGTGTTTGTCATTATATCTTCCTTTTTATTTCTGATTGTGTTAATTTAGATACCCTTTTGACCTTTCTTTTGGTTAGATTGGATAAGGGTTTGTCTATCTTGTTGACTTTCTCAAAGAACCTCCTTTTTGATTTATTGATTTTTTTGTATTGTTCTTTTGGTTTCTCTTGCACTTATTTCAGTCCTAATTTTGATTATTTCCTATCATCTACTCTTTCTGGGTGAGCTTGCTTCTAATTGCTGTAAAGCCTTCAGCTGAGTTGTTAGGTCTCTTTGTGAGCTTTCTCTCTTTTTTTTTTAATAGGCTTCTAGTGCTTTGAATTTTCCTCTTAACACTGCTTTCATTGTGTCACATAAGTTTGGATATATTGCAAATTTATTTTTATTAAATTTTAGAAAGTCTTTGATTTCTTTCTTAACTTTTTCCTGACCCAGCAGTGGTTCAATCTAAAGATGTTCAGTTTTCATGAGTTTGTAGGTTTTCTGTGATTTTTGTTGTTGCTAAATTCTAACTTTAGGCCCGGGTAGTCTGATATGATACATGGGGTTTTTCCCATTTTTTGAACCTATTGATATTTGCTTATTACCAAGTACATGGTCAATTTTAGAACAAGTTCCATGGGGTGTTGAGAAATATGTATATTCCTTTTTTTGGGGGGGGGGTGGAATAATTTGTAAATATCTATTAAGTCCTTTTGTATCATAGCATCTGTCAGTTCCTTTCTGCTCAGGTCTTTGTGTTATAGAGGTACCAGTTTCTTCTGGTGGTGCCTTTTTGTTCTTTATATTGTTATATGTATTCTTGCACTGGCATCTGTCCATTGCTTTCTTGGTTCAGCTTAGTCAAGTCTTAGTCAAATCTTAGTCAGTTGTGGCTACAGGTGTTGTGTGTCTCTTGTCTTCTCTGGACATGGAGACCACATGATTTCTTACTCTGGTCAGGCCACAGAATCTGTGCTTTGGGAAAATATCCCTCTCTCACTCTGCTCTGAATATGGGATTGCTTGGTTCAGAGAGATGTCTGTCTGCCTGTTAATTTACATGTATGTGGGAGTGGTATGGGCATCTGAGTGATAAAATTTTATTGTTTGTAATTATGTGTACATAAGTGAATTTTTATAAAAGAGTAACATGGCTATTTAAAAATTTTCTCCCTTGAATAAAATTTTTTCTTTTTGTTCTAATTTGAGACACAGAAAATGTATAAAAATAATAGTGACCTTGTAATAGTGACTGCCAAGGCTCAGTAGCAGAATTTTGGAAGATTGTTTTCATCTAGCTTTACTGTTAAAGTAATTTTACATTTATGCAAATAGTTTGGATATATTTCTTTTTCTTTTTTTCCTACAGAATATTCTGTAAGATTTGGTGAGATCTGTGGAGAGCTCCGTGTAGCCACACTTCCACCTTCCCAATGATGAGTACTCTCTGTGGTAAACAACTCCATATATGGATAAGGCTGAGGATCTGGCTTGCTTCCACGTACCTGGACCTATGGGTAGTGCCTATGTGGCATACTGGGGTTGACTGCCCAGAGGCTATTTAGGCTGCGGGTGGGTTTTCCCATGGTCAGAAGGAGAAAGAATGAGAGAGAACATGTAGCAAGTCAGTCAGTCCCCGTCATAAATAAGTAAGTAAGTCAGAAGTCAGAATTCAAGGTTCCTGAATAAAACTGCTGAAAGAAGAGCCTGGGTGTCATGTCTTCCTTGCGGGACGAGGAGTTGCACAACAGAGATCACTAATTTGAGACTCTTGTTTTATTTTTTACTCTGTAAACTTAGCTCACCAGAAAATGATGGCTTTCATAATCTAACAGAAACTTTTTTCTTTCCTTGTGCAAAACTTATTTTATGACAATTTTTTTGCTATGTATCTTATGCTAGTCTAGAACACACTATGTGAACCAAGCTATTGTCAAATTTACTATTCTTTGTTTTTTAGTTTATTTTATTGTGACAAGTTATCAATATATAGACAATACTTATTGAGCTTAGCATTTACATATCTGCTTGTCTATATACTCAGACTTCCAGAAAAATTGTGTGTTCCATACTAGCTTTATTTACATTAAAATCCTATGTGTGCTTTCAAATATTGAGGCGATAGATGGGCGTCAATACTCTAAGTCTTAACTTCTCATTTTTATTCAGTTCATTGTATATTCATACATTGGTTGAGACTTTATATTTTATACATTGCTATTTATAACTTGTTATACTATTAATAATTAAGTTTTTTAAAAAATCTATATTTTATATCAGTGTGGTGAGAAACAACCTGGGATAGAACTATTCACATAATTAAAGTTTGTTTATACCCTAAAATATAGGGTATGTTGATATGTATTTTTAGGCACTGTTGTGCTTTGTCCTTGTTTTCTATAAAGTCTTAGAAAAGCCTCATAGTGGATATCTGTTCACTTCGTCTACTTGCTAATTTTCTAATTCTTTACCCCATAGCCACTGATTTGTGAGTCTATTTTTCATTTTTATTGTTCTTGCTTCATATTCTTTGCAGCTAGTTCTTTTATTATTAATCCAAATAAAGATTTGTTATAATTTCTGGTATATGGAGACAATTTTAGTCTGTTCACACAGCCTTAGAAGAATACCTTCCATAACAAATGTTTAGTTTTCACAGATCTGAATGGTGGAAGTCCATTAAGTACTAGTAAACTGATTTATGATGAGGTGTTTCTTGACATCTAGTTCTACCAATTGTTTCACAAAATCACATGAACTTATTTCTACCACAAATGTGTGCCTTGTCCTGTTGTCTTAGGGCTCCATTCTAATGATGGCTATGAGAGGCATCTTTTCTCCTAAACAGTCACTTTGGCAAATTTTACTGCAATCTATACCTTAAAGGGGACACTGTAAGGATTTCCAAAGCTTGCATTCACCTGGAATGTACCTGTCAATCATGCCCCTGGGTGTGACGATGAAGAAAGGGCTCACACCAGTGCCCACCCTTTTCACCCTTTTTACCCCTTCTTCTTCCCTTTCCCCCTCTCCTCTCTCTCTCTCTGCTCTCTTTTGCCTCTATTTCTGCTCCCCACTTTAACAAACTCTAGTGTGGTACTTCCGGTGTTAAGATTCCCTTCACATGCCACATGTAAAAAACTAACATTGATGCCATGCTCGGGGGACCCCTCAAGCCTTAAGCGTGCATAGGCACTGGGGACCCCTGTTCCAACCTTCCACTAGAGACCACCTTCCATCTGCCTGGTCACGGACCATACTCACACACCACCTGCATTGATTGGTGAGTTTACCCCTTGGTCAGCATAAACACGAACTAGTTTCATGGAGGATCAGCTTCCCAATCTTCATTTGGTCATGATTTGTTGCTTTTCTTTGGCAAACACTCCTGGCTTTTTTTCCCCTGCACTACAGTTTCGTCCAGGGACCTGTCCTTGTGGGAATACACTGGCACCTTTTGTGGGCATATATTTTTTTGCTGGCAGTGCCATGAACATGTTGCGGGCCCAAGATTTTGGGGACTGACAAGTCCACTTTAACTCGATGTGTATAAGTGTAATGTGCTGGCGCTCTCTCTTCTGCCTGATGGGGTTTTAGAGATTTATGTGTGGTTGAGTTGGGACACTGTCCAAGTGGCCTGCACATGTCTGATGATGAGCTAGTCTGCTGTGGGACTGCTTCCTTGTGGATTCAGTTTGCAGAGGTGACGACTCTTGCTTGCTGGTTCCATATTTCCCCTTAAGTTTCAGCATGAGAAATAAGCCAGCTAAATCCATACATCCATCTTCACCCTTAGGGTACGTGCTAGAGGCACTGAGACCTCTTAGCCTTATGCCCTATATAGATAGTACCAAGCTGATCCTTTATTGTACAAAGAAATGGCCTGGATATCCCCTAGTGAACTAAAGTGGCCACCTAATGGCACCCTGGATCCCGATATTTTACAGAAATTATCTAATTAATGCCAGCAACCAGGCAGATTGAAAGAGTTAAAAAATTCCCCTATATACAAGCTTTCTCTTACTTAAGTTCTAAGCCTTCCCACCTAAGTTCTCCTGCTTGCCTGCTTTTCACCACTTCCTCAGACCCTGCTGATTCTCATTTTCCACTGGATCCTGCAAATGACCCTCCACCCTACCACAATGCACTCCTACTGCCCCTTCCTCTCTGCCTATCACTTGCTTGATGCTGATCCAATTCTACCTCTTCAGAAAAGTAGTGGGTGTGGGCAGGATAGTTAAAGTGTATACACCATTTCCTTTGTCTGAACTCTCCTAGGTTGCAAAGAAGTTAGGTTCTTAACATTCAAATTCTACTGCTTTTAAAAAAGAATTTCAGTAGTTAACTCAATCCTATGACCTCACCTTTCATGATGTATATACAATTTTAACTAATAATCTTCTACCGAGGAGCACAGGTAAATTGGGAGCAGGCCAGACTACATGCAGATGAGGTTCATCAAACAAATTTAGCGAGAAACTGTAAGATGTGATTCAAGATAAACAGGAAAATCCATCCCAGTTTTTAGAGCGCCTGACAAATGTGCTTTTGTAGTTCACAAATTTAGATCCAGAGAGCACCGAGGGAAGACAGCTTCTTATGACCCATTTTTTTTAAACAAAGCTGCCCAGACATAAAGTCCAAGCTTAGATCTCTTGAGAGGGGCCCATTAACTCCACAAACAGACATTTTGTCACTTGCATTCAAGGTGTATCACCAAAGAGATGAGAGAATTCAGCAGGAGAAATACCTCCTGCTGGTGGAGGCGATCAGGCCAGCCCCTCCACCACTACCTCCCGGGGTGAGCAGACAGAAGCATTCGGAAAAGCACTCCAGTGCTTGTTTCCACTGTGGCCACATAGGCCTTTACAATCTACTGTTGCTCATGCCCAGATCCATGGAGGCCATCCAGGTCATATCCTAAGTGTTACAGACACCACTGGCCAGGCAGCTGCTGCGCTGCATCAAAGGATGGGGACACAATAAGCCTGGATGAGGTGCATAATGTCCTGGGACTGGCCAAGGATGAATGATAGTGCCCAGGCCCTCTTAGTACACAGAGAGAGCCTCGAGTGGATACTGAGGTTTCTGGCCAAACCATTTCTTTCCTGGTGGACACTTGAGCTTCACCCTCAGTTCTGCAGAAGTGTTGGAATCCACCCTTTCTTTCAGGCCTTACAATTGTTGGGGTAGAAGGCAAATCCATGGTACCTCATCAGACACTGCCGCTTAATTGCATTTTTAGAGAAATTCCTCTTACTTAGTCATTTTTAGTTATGTCAAGTTGTCCAACAGCTTTGATAGGAAGAGATTTCTTAGCAAAAGTGGGAGCTTTCATTTCATTTATTGATCACATTCGCCTAAACCCAGACTCGCCAGTCACTCCAACTGTTCTCTGTTCCTTTTACTATTCAATCAGCCTGTAAGTTCTACCTTCCTGACAATCTGCTTCACCCCCTCCTCCATCACCTGCCTTCTCCCCTCACTCCAAAGTAGACAGAACCATATAGATTAATTCTGACAATGCCTACAGCCACTAAAATTGAAGGCTTCCCACATTGGATTCATTTGTCTAATCTTAAACCTTTCATTCCCTCTCCTCAAAACAGCCAGATAGGAGACACAAAATATTAAAAAAAAAAAAAACAGCTCCAAGGTTCCTTTGCAGCCAGCTAGAGCAGAAGCCAAGGTGGTGAAAAAAGGGCCCCAGGCAATCTGCTTGGAATCCAAGGTAGACAAATGATTGTTCAAATCTGCATTTAAAGCAGCCACTCCCTGAAGATACATTGCAGGTAAAACAAAGACCATTCCCAACCACCCTGTAGGAGTCCAGGTAGGCAAAATACAGGACACTTTAATCCTTTTCTTTATTAGACCTAGCAAGGATCTGCAGACATTAACATGTAGGCAACAGACAATAGAATCCCTTAGCCAAAGAAAATAACCATTCACACAATGCAACTAACTCAAGGTTTACTCCCAAGTTTCTTTCTTCCCTCCTTTCCCTTAGCCTGTCACCCCCAAAGCTCTACACTGCAGACAATATAATCCCTTAGCAAAAGAAAAGAACCATTCACATACCCAGCTAACTCAAGGTTTACTTCCAAACTCCTTTCCCCTTAGTCACTCCCAAAGCTATATCTGTAACCCATATTTTTTCCAAGCTCCAGGAAACAAACTTCCATGGTCCTATGATCCAAATCCTTCATTCTGCCAGCAAGATGAACTAAAGACCTCTCCGTCCTTGTGTCTGCAGGAAGCAGCCAAGACCACAATAACCTATTTCTGCCCCACCCACCATAAACCCGCTTTTTATATTTATCAAAAAGCGTGGAATATAAGGATTTCCAAAGCTTGCATTTACCTGGAATGTACCTGTCAATCATGCCCCTGGGTGTGGCAGTGCAAACATGGGCTAAAGAAAGGTCTCACACAAATGCCCTCCCCTTTCTCCCCCTTCTTCTTCCCTTTCCCCCTCCCCTCTCTCTCTGCTCCCTTCTGCCCCTATCTCTGCTCCCTGCTTTAATAAGCTCTAGTGTGGTACTCCTGGTGTTGAGATTCCATTCATGTGCCAATTGCAAAACACTAATAGACACACTTAATGTATGACACATATTTTTATCCCACAAGGATGGATGGTCCCGTTGTACAGAGAATTGGTGGATGACTGTCCAGTTACTTAACTGTGGTTGTCTTCTCCTAAATTTTGGAAGTTACTTCATCATGCTTCCAACTTCAGGTATATATTTTCCTTCTCAGGTCTTGATGTTGTTGAAGACTGGATAGTTGAGGTTGTTATTACTTCACATCTCAGCAAGGACACTCAGGTGTTAGAACTTTATTGTTGACA
This sequence comes from Sigmodon hispidus, assembly GCA_004025045.1. NCBI lineage: Eukaryota > Metazoa > Chordata > Mammalia > Rodentia > Cricetidae > Sigmodon > Sigmodon hispidus. The sequence goes on along the minus strand of PVIH01011832.1, from coordinate 19,056 downwards.
TAAACAGCATTGAAGCAATCCCTGTGCATTTCCTCATATGAACATTTTAGACATTAAACTGCACCTTGTATTTGTTGTTTGTTAGTGGTAGTTTGACCTCACTTATGTTAGTACCTTTCTCTTTTCCAAACACTACCTTATGATGATCCATATAGTATGTAGTTTTATATTTAGTTTAGAACCCTCTTATTTATACAGAAGGGGGAGATGTAGCAGGAAATCTGAAGCTATGCAAAAAAGCCACACCGGAGTGCTGAGCCAGGCGGAGTGTGTGTGTGGGGGAATGACGAAAGAGCACCGCGCCAGAAGACAGAAGCGTTGCGTCTCTGGATGAGTGACGTGGAAGGAAGAACTGGCCAGCTGGGACTGCTCTCGCTCTGCTGCGCAGATTGTTTCACGGATCGCTCCTGCTCTGCACAGTTAGGATTGCTCCGGTTCTCCACAGTTGGGACTGCTCCTGCTTGCTGCTGTGTGGATCATTTGTGCTCTCCAAGGTCCTGCTCTCTGTGGTGCAGATCGTTCGTGCTATCCAAGGTCCTGCTCTCTGCTTCTCCGTCCTTCTCCTACTTTTTCTCCTTCTCCCCTGGAACAATCCCTGTTATGTAAGTAACTTTTAAATAAAAATCCTTAGTTAGCATATATTTCTTGGTGGGTTAGTACTGCAATAAAGGTAGGAATGTACAGAGTGGTTATAACATATCAATAATACTACAAAATTAAAGTTCTAAATAAACAAACAAAAATAGCATTGCAGGTTGAAAAAGAAAACAAAACTTTATAATGATGATTCCATTATTAAAACACATTACAAAATGTCAAAAATTTGAAAGCTTACGACTAATCTCAAGTAAAGGAATTGCTAAATAATTTACCAGCTTCAAAGAATAGCATTTGATGGGGATAAAAATATGTGTCATACATTAAGTGTGTCTACTGGCCTATGATATCTGACAAGTCTCAATAGAAACGGTATTTTTTGGTAGGACCATCTTATCCTGGATAGGCAGGCTTCGGCTGTCTCTATCCTTCATCCTGCTCATCCATTTCAGATAGTTAGCACGCTGATATCAGTCAGGGCAAGTGCTGTTCTTTGCTCCTCAGGCCATTGTTCGCCAAACAAGACAATCTCATTGCAAGATGTCCATGATGCTCAACACCACCTTGAGAAAGGAACGGTGATGCCAGGAGTTGTCATGTCTCTCAAGGCCAAATTTGAGATAACAAAATCTTGAATGCCATATTCCCTTTGTCTATGAAGTGGTTAAAGATGCCTATCTACCTGGTATATTCTAACATGTTTCCAAAAAGCCTGAGTACCGTGACTATTAGGTGGCAAATCTGAATAACTATAATCTGCAATCCTAATCAACCAAGAAAGTGAAGCTAACATTGTAAAAATAGGCATTCCAAAATGAGTGTACAGCTCCTCCATAATAATTTCAAGTATAACAATCTTATGAATATTGACCAAAATACACGTTTCGTATCAAAAGACAACAATATCCTAACTATATGTTATTATACAAAATATCTAAGCAGAGTTATATAAAACAACTTGTGTATATGTTACAACAAATGTTATGACTAGCATAAATAATTAGAGGTAGAAATTGCATTATGGAAATGGCAATGTACTTAATACACATCAATGTGCAAAATACTTTAAACAGACGTAGACACGTGTAAATTAAAGCAATTTTACATTCAACTTTGTTGCAATATACATATTATCTCAATCAAACATATAGATTGATTTCCCATTTGTATCAATATACAAATGTCTGTATCATGGCAATTCATTTTTCATACATCCTTTGGTTAGTAGTTGTTTGCAAGTATAATGATCTCCTATCTATTCCCTTTTCCTTCTTTCTCTCTCTCTCTCTTTTTTTTTTTTGAAATACCTACATCTATATATACATTTTCCTGATCGTTTCTTAATCACAAATACAGGTGTATTCCATGGCGAAGTAGAGGGCATGACATGCTTCTGTGCTAGCTGTTCCTGCACTAGTTCTTGGGCTGCTTTCAATTTTTCTAAAGACAAGGGCCACTGAGGGACCCATACAGGTGTCTCAGTTTTCCAGGTAATGGGAATAACAAGATTGTGTTGAAACACCTGGCATAGGAGGTAACAACAACTGTTTGTTCAGGGTTACTTTGGGGAAGACTTGGCTATTTTATAATCAGCCACCCAGAGGGCCAATCCTTCCTTGATATAATGCTTTTGTCAGCACCAATATCTATTCAATGCCTCCACTTGTGCCAAAGTGAAAGAGGCGGTAATGCCATAAGTTCTTACTGATTCGGCCAGTGACTTGATTACTTTAAAGTCCAGGGACTCCTCGTAATGATTCCCCTGGAGATCTTAGAATGCAGGAAATGCTGACACCAGTTTCTGTCTCACTTTTCTCCATACTGCAGGGTTAAAGGACTGTTCATGGCTGCCAGAGCCACCCCCTCCATCTGAGTAAGCTGGGGGAGTGGACAGTAGGAGGCCACATTTCCCAGGAAGCAAGTGCTCCCTCAGGGCTAGCCTCTTTCCCTTTTTTGAAACCAATTTCTTAGTTTTTCTTTCCTCTCCTGACTCCTCCAACCTTGATAGATCTTCTTCAGAACTACTGCTCTCAAGGCCCAAAAGCTGAAAATCCTCTAAATCCCAATAAGTGTTTCCCCTGGAATCTGATCCTTCAGTTCTAAGGCCTCTCGCTTCTTCACTGTGTGCCCCGTCAAATCTTTCCTTTTTTAATTGCTCTAAAGTGGCCTGACCCCCTTCAACTGCCTCACAGCCCCTCTGATCATCCAAACAACCTCAAATCACCCTCCAAATGGATCTCACACCTGCCTTTAGAATTCCTTGCTCATAGGCAAAGTCTAAATCTCGCCCTAACTTCTCACAGGAGGACACTGTTAGACTGCCTATGACAGCAAACCACGGAGCTGCAATTTCAAATTCCCATAAAAATCTCTCTAGTACACTTTCCTTAATTTCCAGGCCCTTAGTTTGTAACAGCTCTTGTAGAGCCAGAAAAATTGGACATGAGGTTGAAGACCCCATCCTTATATGACCTTTACTCCTTATTTTAAAAAATCTTTTCTGAGCCTTTACCAACCAGCCCCAGCCTTGCTAATGCTCTTACTTTCACTTTTGAGCTCGTCTGCAATAATTGTTACTTTCACTTTAAGCCAAAATTGGCAACTGCTGCATTACTTTCACTTTAATCCGAAACTGCTGTCCTACTTTCACTTTGAGCTCAAGGCTGCCATGTGTCCACAGCTGCAAAAGATTACACCCACTCATCAGTGAGCTTGCTGTGCATCCACAGCTGTAAAAGGTTACACTCACTTGTCAGTGAGCTCCCCCTTCTCTGCCTTTACTTACAGGTCGGAGCTACCCACTAGCACTAAGAGGTTACCCTCACTCCTTGGTGAGCTCCCTCTTTCTCTGCCTTATGCTATCTATAGGCCGGAGCTACCCAGCTCTCACTGCGGATCCCAACTTATCTGGGACTTACCAGTGCACCCCCCAGACTGCAGAGAGTTCTGAATCCTGTCGTTCATTGGTGTGAGTTTAATTCTTATCTTCCCGGATTTCAGTGCCATTTGTCGCGTGCCACCTTGCCAGCAAGGAACATGCAACACCGGATCCTTCTCTTTGCAGTTTATTCGGGCCTTTAATTATCTTCTTGTCTCTCACTCACTCTCACTCTCAGACATATGACAAATGACCCCGGGGGGAAGTCCACTCATGGCACATACCCTCTGGGCTTCCAATCCTGGTAAGCCACATAGACATTGCCCATAGGTCCTGAGGCGCCGGAAGCAAGCCACAGGAAGCAAGCCACCATCCTCGCCTACAGCCAATAAGGAGTTGTTTACTCCTGAGAGCACTCACCATCGAGAAAGGTGGAAGGTGAAAACCAGCGCCACCTTTAGGGCGTGGTACAATGTAGCTCCCTACACAGCCTCTTAAAGAAAATGTGTCCTTGCTCACCCACATCCCTGCCAGAGACCTGTTCATAATAGCATTATTTGTAATAGCAAGAAACTGGAAACAACCTAGATGCCCCTCAACTGAAGAATGGATTAACAATCTGTGGTACATCTACACAATAGAGTACTACTCAGCACTAAGAAAAAAATTATATCCTAAAATTCTCAGGAGAACAAAATTATTTAATGTCAATTTACTAATGTATCAGCCTGCTCCACTTATTAATTTGGTCTTCATTCTGATTATTCTCATTTAAGGCTGTATAGTCTTTTGCATTTTTATAAAGATATGATATTGATTGGTATATAGATATTAGTGTTTGAAATGTTTCCATCCTTTCAAGTTTAAACATGTTTGTAAATGAATTTCATTTTCACGATAGGAACTTTTAGGTTTCAATTTCAAAAAATAATGTAATGATTTCTTTTTATTTCAATAAAAACTATATTTTCCTATTCAATTTGTTGGATATTTTAATGATTCCTGGCATGAATAATATGTATATTTTTTATTACTAAAAGTTTGACCTTTTAATTATTTACTCCAAGGCTTCAGAACTTGTTTACTCATTCTGTTCATCTTTCTGTCAGGATATTCTCCTGGAAATTTGTGGTATATATCAACATCTGTGTATCTTATCATGTGGTCTGAATAATAGAAAGATCTTAGCACTTTGCAGATTCACTGTAGGCTGTGATGATGGAGAGCATTTTAACATCAGCACTTCCCCTCACTTGGCTTCCAGAGACAAATCTGAAAAGAAATTACTGATTGGCTTTCTCAACATACTAAAATGCAGCAAGACTTGCCCTGACAATGTTCATCATAAGGAGAAAGGAGAAGGATTATTTCCTTTCTGCTGGATGGGTAGCAACTTTTTTCCCATGTTATCACTCACTGCCTCCATAAAAGGATGGGGACACATCTGATCATTGTCTTATGAGAATTTGAAGTTTCAGATTTAAGTATTGTTTTTTTTTTTGATACAACTTTGACCAAGGATTAAAGATACCTTTATTGAGAGTATGATATTTTAGTCTTACCCCTAAGCATTTTTTGTATTACTTTCATGTTGCTGTCCTTAACTACAGTGACAGGTGCTCTTTATGTTTAAAGTTTCCATTGTCCATTTTAATCAGCTCCAAATCTACAATATAGTAACAAAAATAAAAAACAATGAGAATCATGCAATTATACAGTGTTTTACATTCCAGAGCTCCTGTAGTCTCTGAATTTTATTCACTTTTAGAGCTTTCCTATGAAAGTCTAACATGTGATGTCTATGATGCTCATTTCTACATTACAAAGGATCATTAAATCAAGGCTGTTAAGTATCCTCAGAGTGGAGTTGCTGTAACATTTTTTGAACAAAAATTCATGCAATAATCTGTCCCTATGTTGCTGTTAATCTCTGCTGAGTTGACTATAGAAAGAGAGGTCCTGAATCCTCTTTGTAATTTTTTCAGAATCAACTCATTATTTTAACCAGTTAAGACTTTAATTTGAATGCTAAAAATCCCTTTTTCTCTGCTATAAATGTTAGCTACAAGTTTCATGTTTTCCTAAACTGATACCAATTATTTATAACACTTTTATTAAATAAATGATCAACTAAAAATAAGTTATCTCATAGATTTTATCATCTTTTTCTCATACCAGCCTCCATTAATTTATTTATAAATTATTTTTAATAAGCAATAATCACCTGAAATTTGAATTTAAATGGCAAACAAAAACACACATGCCAGAAACAAACAAATAAAAGTCACGTTTATGTTCCCAAATTTTATATACATATATATGAATTCACTGAGGAATTCATAGAGATCAAAATAGCATGTTGCATATTATAGTCACTAAAAGAAAAGGTAGTTTATACAATTTTAATCAGCAACTTTTCAATATAGTTTCTTCAGATGAGTCTTGAGTCTTGATACATCCTCAGTGAAATTAAATGCAAAGTATATATTCTCTGACAAAGACATCACTGAGTATTATTGTAATTCCTCCAATGGTGAATATTGCATTTAGTAGGGTTAATGTCCTTCCATGAGAACTTAACAGTCTAACAAAAAAAATTGCACTGAAGTCCAAAAAGCTGTGGTCAGAAATCAGCCTTGGGAGGGACTCTAGGCAGTTCAGCCAAAATTATTCTGAAATGTGACTTTAAATTTACTGCTCTGTTGATTTGAGAATTTAGCTCACATAGTTCTATTTCATCTAGAATGGCTCAGCTGGTTTTAACCTTAAGCATTTCTGAAGTAAGGAATAAATGGATGCTTGTCTAAATCAGCACAGAAATCTTAATAAAGCCTCCAGATAGTTCTAAAAGAAGAGGCTCATACATGACATTGATAAATTAACCAACAGCATAGTGAAAACCTACTACTATTTTGTTACACTGACATAGCAAAAAAATGACTCTCAAGTGTATTGTTCAATCCTCATCAAATTAGCTTCTTTTTGCAGTAGATAAAAATTAACACAGAATCCACAACTGGATAGCATACAGATAAATGAAGAATACTCAAGCCTAAAGTGTATGTCTTTATCGGAGATCTCCTCTAATGTTTTAGCATGTTTCTAAAAGAGGAAGCATTGAGATAAGAACAACCAGAATTTATGGATGACTTCAAGGAAACAGTATCTTTAGGTATAACAGGTCTGATACAGATAAACTTATTTTGGAATATCACACACAAGACTTACAAGCTTAAAACAATCAGAAACTGTTATGACACATAGGGTGCTTATTCATTTGAGTATAGGGGAAGTTCTTTCTAGGTAACCCCACCACTACTGGTTGGAGACCTAGCCAGGTCATCCTGTGAGTTATTGTAGGTCTCTTTTGAACCTAAAAATTGGCTTCCTCTATGAATATATCAATAGATTTTATTTCAATTTTTGTCAATCCTCTCACTCAACTATCTTCTTCTCTCATGATTTGTTCCAACCTCTACTTGGTTGCAACCTGTTATGATCCCAATTTGCTAAGGTGATTGTCTATATTTTCTGTTCTTATAGGGATCTCTAGGTTTCTTTCTTAATTTCCTTCTGATCCCAAGCACTGTAAGCATCATCACAGATGATGGATGTTGGATATAGGTATCCAACAATGAATAGAAGTAGAGTCAGAGATACATGGCTGAGCACTGAGCCAAGTTCCTGGTCCAGCTGAGAGTGGGAGAGAAGAGTCTGTATGATCAAGAGGATAGGGACCATGAGAAAAATTCACACAGTGATGGCTAATTGTGGAGTTTTGCAGAGCTCACTGAAAAAAAAAAAGAAAAACAGCCACTGGGGAAATACCAGGGAAATAAAGTTGGCCCTTCAAGGGTAGGCAACAGTCAGTTGGCATGAGCCGTACGTGGAGTCACGAATGGTTGTGTTCCTGGGCATGGACAGACCACTTGGAGCCCATTTACTACAGAGAAACACATAACCAAGTCTTGATATTCACATGAGGAAATTAGACTTACCTGGAGTGGATGTACCACACTGAGCTGACCCACTTTGTGACTTCTTGCTTTTTTGGAATGGAGATGGGGATATGGGGAGGGAGTAGGCTGAAGGCTGACTAGAAGGGATTTGGAGGAAGAAAGAGAGGTTATATGGATATAAATGATTTTTTTATAAAGAAAAAAAGAAAAAAAATCAAGTAGAATCCTAGCACCGAGAAAGGGGTTGCATCTACATTGTCCTACCATAATGAAGAAGCTGTAAGTGATACCTCCTGGGAAACAGAATATATAATTTCTTCAAAAGAGTGTTTACGAACATACCAAACATCCTCTTGTATAACCTCCTGCTCAGAAAGAGTTAACAAAGACAAAATATACACAATGTTTGTTGTGTGCTCTTTCTGTTGAATTGGTATTTTTGTTCTTTGAATTTTATCTCCTTGTTTTCTTACATTTTTATGGTTTTATTTTAGATTTTTAGATTTTTTCATGCAATATATTCTGATTTCAGTTTTTCCTCCTCTAATGCCCCAACATCTTCTCTACTTTACAAATCTACAAGTTTCATTCTTTAGGTTGTATACCTTTTGTAAATAGTTTCATCTTTTTGAGAGAGAGAGAATAACTATGAAATTTGATAAAAGAGGAGGCACTGAGCACCTGGGATGTGTTGAGGTGAGAAAGAATATGATAAAAATATATTATACTCATTTAAGATAATTATGACTAAATAAGTCAAAATTCTTTACAATTGAAGATTATTTAAATTTTATTAATAGAAGATTGTTTTCATATTCTTAGATTTCTTACATCTATTTGATTGTATAACATAAGTAAGCAAAATGAAATAAGGAAAGCTGAGGGTAACACAGGAGGTAGAAAAATACCACATTCCACCATGATCTGATTAGTTTCCTGAGCATGTGATCAGATATTAAACTGAGAACACAGAAGAAGAGCTGACATTTGCCTACATGCTTCAAATTTACCTACCTCCTTTGTTGGTTTACTTTCTTCTCTGGCTGGCTTGGAAAGTGGGTTCCATAAAAATGCCTACTGGACTGAGTACTAGAATAGTGGATAACTGGTTAGAAATAAAGTTCGAGGAGATGATCTATGTGATTGCTGGATATGAGGGCAGATAGGAAGGGGGGTTGCAGTAAGTTGTTTGCTACAGAGTTAGGGGATAAACTAGAAAATTGGATTTGGATGATAGATGAGGGTGGTGAAAATTTGAAATTGGCCTTTTTGAATCTGGCCTGGAGTGATGGAAAGGTTTTCAGGGAATATTTATGTAAATATATTTTGATTTAGTAGAATTTGATAATCCTCAAAAATCCTTATTATTGAATATATTCCTTGATTATATATATATATATATATATATATATATATATATCATTCCAGTAGCTTCTTTGCATTATCTCTATTTTTAGCTCCATCATTAGCTTCATTACTGGACTCAGAGTTTCCAATAAATCTATGTAAGTTAATAATATTTGTATCCAGTTACTTTTGAAAAGAATGAATACCTTAATTGTTATAGTTTTATACAAACATGTTATCCAGAATAATTATAAAGTAGAGCAAACAGATATTAAGAAACATTTATTATTTTTTTTATTTAAGGTTGGAAAATCAAGAACAGTATATTTGGTTCATATTACTTTTTCTCCCAATGCATCCAAGATGTCCTGAGACGTTGGTTAAAGTTTAGATTTTATGCCTTCCTCTTGTCTGTGATGGGACTTTGGTATATCAGCAGGTTCAAGTCTGTGCAGGTTATTATGTTTTCTCTCTCTTTCTATGCATTAGAAGAGAAGAAAAAAGTGTAAGAGCCTCAGGTGATTGATAACTTCAAGGACACAATGATTTTCTGATGTGAGAGTTGATGCAAATATGAGAATTTTCTTCTCATTCTTCAAATTTCTTAAAGCTTTCCCTATATGGAAAAAAGGAAGTGAACTATAGTAACAATAAAACAGGTTTAGGAGAGCTTTCTTTTTATTAACCTGTAAATGTTTAATTTTCTTCCCATAATACCAACTATAACAGTTTATAATATTAGCCAGTCTGGTCTTCCCCATCCAGAGCAGAGTCAGAGGTTAGCAAATCACTTCTCCTGGGCCACAAACCAGATAATTCATTTCTGGAATCAGGCTCACATCCAAAGGTCTGATCTCAGATTTTTCACAGCAGAAGGCTCTAAGCCCTGCAAGGATGGGCCCCAACTCCAAGGCAAACTGCATCATCAGAGAAGGACTGAGGGCTTTAAAACTCTGTCCCCATCCAGAGCAAAGTCAAAGTTTGAACAAACCCCTTGTGCAGAGCACACAGGAGGTGCACAATCCCCTAGCCACAATTGACTAGGAAATGATTAATTGTGAACCACTGAAGACATGGGCAGACATCAGTGCAAGAATACATATAGCAATATAAAGAAAAACAAAGCAACAACAGAAGAAACTGATGGTTCTACAACTACAAGACCTGAACAGAGCAATGAAGAATAATCAGATGGAAGCAAAAACAACATTATAAAGATTATTGAAACCTTCAAAAAGAATATAAAAATTCACTTAAAGAAATAGAAGAAAATAAAAACAAAAGACTGGAAGAGATGAGCATGTCCTGGAAAGAAATCCAAGAAAAAGAAAACAAAAAGAATTCCAGGAACTAAAAAGTGAAATAAAAGCAATAAAAAAGGTACAAAAAGAGAAAAAGGTGGAAATAGAAATCCTAAAGAAAAGAGTTGGAACTACAGACACAAGCATAGCCAACAGAATCCAAGGAATGGAAGAGAGAATTTCTGGAGTGGAAGACTCAGTAGCAGAAATATATGTTAAAGAAAACACTTAAACCAAAAATCCATACCACAAAATGTTCAGGAAATTTGAGACACCATGAAAAGACATAACCTGAGAATATTAGCATTAGCATTAGCATTAGAAGACGACGAAGAAGAAGAAGAAGAAGAAGAAGAAGAAGAAGAAGAAGAAGAAGAAGAAGAAGAAGAACTCAATGGCACATACAATTTACTCAATAAAATCAGAGAAGAAAACATTCTCAACTTAAAAAATGAGATGCCTATAAAGATAAAAGAAGCTTACAGAACACCAAATAGACTTGACCCCCCCAAAAAAGTCTGCTCGCCACATAATAATCAAGCCACAAAACATACAAAATAAAGAAAAAGTTTTAAGAGCTGCAAAAGTAAAGGGCCAACTTACCTATAAACACAGACCCATCAGATTAACATCTGACAAATCAATGGAAACAATAAAAGCAAGAAGGTCTTTGTCAGAAGTTAAAGTTATAAAGACACTAAAAGAGCATGGCTGCTAACCTAGACTACTGTATCCAGCAAAACTATCAATCACCATAGATAGAGTACGCAAGACATTTTATGACAAAGTCAGACTTAAACAATACCTATCTACAAATCTGGCCTTTCACAAAGAAATACAGGGAAAACTCCAACCTAATGATCCCAGATAGACCCTTAAAACCACAAACAACCAATAACCCCAAAGAAGAAAAGCCCAGAGAAAGGAAATACATACAACCCACCACCAAAAATTAAAGGAAATATCAATCAGTTATCACTAATATCACTTAATATGAATGGACTCAATTGACTTATAAAAAGACACATTAACACAATGGATACATAAACAGAATTGATCCTGCTGTATACAAGAAACACATCTCAACCTTAAAGACAGACACAGGCTCAGAGTAAAGTTTTGGGAAACATTTTCCCAAGCAAGTGTCTGTAAGAAACAAGCTGGTGTTGTCAGCCCAATATCAAACAAAGTAGACTTCAAACTAAAATCTAGTAAAAGAGACTAGAATGGACATTACTTATTTATCTCATGAAAAATCAGTTAAGAAGAGATTTCAGTCCTGAATATCTATGCCCCTAATATAAGAACACTTATCAATGTAAAGGAAGCAATACTGAAGCTCAAATCTCACATCAACTCTCAACATCCTAGTAGTGGGAGACTTTAATACTCCATTTTCATCTTAGATAGGACAGAGACTCAACAGAGAAATAAGTAGTCTAATAGAGGTTATGATGCAAATGGTTTACTAGATATTTACAGAAGCTTCCACCCAAACGAAAAGTAACATACACATATCTCAGCACCACATGGAACTTTCTCTGAAATTGACCACATGATTGGTCATAAAGCAAATATGAATAGATACAAAAAAGGGGAAATAATCCCTTGTATCATATCAGACCACCAGAGCCTAAAGTTAGAGTTCAACAACATCAAAAATCACAAAAATCTTACCCTTTCATGGCAACTAAACATCACTCATCTGAACTACCGCTGGATCAAGGAAGAAATTAAGAAAAATATCAAAGATTTTCTAGAATTTCACAAAAATGAATCCACAACATACTCAAAATTGTGGGATACAATGAAGGCAGTCTTGAGAGAAAAATTCATAGCACTAGATGCCTATATAAAAAACATAGAGAAATCCCAAACTAGAGAACTATCAGCATAGCTGAAAACTTTAGAACAATTAGAAGCAAACTCACCTAAAAGGAGTAGATGGCAGGAAATAATCATACTTAGAGCTGAAACCAATACAATTGAAACAAAAAGAACAATACAATGAATCAATGAATCTAAGAGTAGAATCTTTGACAAAGACAACATGATAGATAAAAACATATTCAAACTAACTGAAAAGCAGAGAGAGAATATTCAAATCAACAAAATAAGAAATGAAAAGGAGAACATAACAACAGACGACCATGAAATCCTGAGAATTATCAGGTCATACTTGGAAAAATCTATACTCGACAAAAATGAAACACCTAGAAGAAATGGACAGCTTCTTGGACAAGTATCATTTACCAGAATTAAATGAAGATCAGAATAAATACATGAACAGACCTATAACCTTAAAGGAAATTGAAGCTCTCATTAAAAGTCTCCCTATTAAAAAAAGCCCAGGTCAAGATGGTTTCAGTGCAGATTTCTACCAGACTTTCAACGATGAGCTATCACCAATACTGCTCAAAGTGTTTAACACTGTAGAAACTGAAGGAATATTGTCAAAATATCTTTATGAGGCCACAGTTACCTTAATCCTTAAGCCACTCAAAGATGCAACAAAGAAGGAGAATTACAGACGAATTTCCCTCATAAATATGGATGCTAAAATTCTCAACAAAATTCTACCAAACTGTATACAACATATATAAAAAAATGATCTACCATAATCAAGTAGGCATAAATTTCAGAATTACAGGTATGGTTCAAGTTATGAAAAACCCTAAATGTCATCCATCATATAAACAAACTAAAGGAAAAAAAGCTCATGATCATATCTTAAGACACTGAAAAAGCCTTTGACAAAATTCAACACTCTTTCAAGATAAATGTCCTGAAAACATCTGGAATACAAGGAAAAAATCTAAATGTAATAAAGGCAATTTACAAGAAAGTGACAGCCAACATCACTTAATGGAGAAAAACCTCAAAGTAATCCCACTAAAATCAGAAACTAAACAAGGATATCCTCTCTCAAATTATACAGTCAATACAATTCTCAAAGTTTTAGCTAAAGCTATAAGAGAATGAAAGGATATTAAGGGGATACAAATTGGAAAAGAGGAAGTGAAACTATCGCTATTTCCTGATAATATGATAGTATACATAAGTGACCCACAAAATTATACCAGGGAATTTCTACAGGTGATAAACATCTTCAACAATGTAACAGGATAAAAGATTAACTCAAAAGAAATCAGTAGTCCTTTTTTTATTTTTTTTCTTTATTTATTTTGTATTTATCAAGAAAAACAGTAAAATGAATTTAAAATGCTGATAAGTTAACAATAACTATAATGAAAATAAAAATCATAAGCATGACTTATCAAGGATGATAATGCAAATAAGTTTGCTACACATAAACTTAATTTGTGTTCAGCTTTCCCTCTGAATATTTTTCCCTGTATATCCTTACTCAAGGTCCCTTTCCCCTCTTGCCACATCAGGTCATTTTTTCTTCTCCATAACTCCCCATCCCCTCCCTGGACAGGCTGCAGACAGTCCCATGGTTCCACTGACCCAATAATGCTTAGTTCAGTCTCCACTCCTGGCAAATCCACTTTTGTCACTCCTCCCTCAAAAGTGAGTTAGGTGTTCCTCTAGATGGAGTGGGATCTGAAGGGTCAGTCCAGGGTGTTTCTGATGCCAAGCTGATCAGTGGATGTGGTTTGCAGCCTGGGCATGCTTGGCTTTTTTCTTGTTTGTTTGTTTAGAGACGACTAATGAGTGAGTACATCCCCAGCTTATCTTTCTGAGTTTGTGAACCTCAATCAGGAGGATAATCTCCAAATTCATCCATTTGCCTGCAAATTTTAGGATATCATTTTTTCTTACCACTGAGTAGTATTCCATTGCACAGATGTACCACACTATGTTAATCCATTCTTGAGTTCAGGGACATCTAGGTTGATTACAGATTCTTGTTATTACAAATAATGCTGCTATGAACATAGTTGAGCTAATGCCTTTGGAGTATGACTGTGCATCATTAGGGTTACACCCAGAAGTGGTAATGCTGGGTCCTAGGGGAGATTGATACTCAATTTTCTGAGAATCCAACATACTGCATTCCAAAGAGGCTGAGCAAGCTTACTCTCCCACCAACAATGGAGTAGTGTTCCCCTTGATCTGCATCCTTCCCAACATAGGCTGTCATCTGAGCCTTTTATCTTAGCCAATTTAACAGGTGTCAGGTGGTATCTCAAAGTTGTTTTGATTTGCATTTCTCTCATGATTAAAGATGATGAGCACTTTTTCAGGTGCCTTTCAGCCATTTGTAATTCCTCTGCTGAGAATTCCCTTTTTACAACTCAACCCCATTTTTTTATTGGGTTATTCAAGGTTTTGGGCTCTAGATTCTTGAGTTCTTTATATATCTTTGAGATCAGTCATCTATCACTTGTAGGGATTGTGAAAATCATTTACCATTCTGTAGGCTGTGGTTTTGTCCTATTGACAGTGTCCTTGGCTTTACAGAAGCGTCCTAGCCTCAGGAGATCCCACTTATTGATTGTTGGTCTTAGAGTCTGTGCCACTGGTGTTATATTTAGGAAGTGGTCACCTGTGCCAATTCGTAGAAATGTATTTCCCACTTTCTTTTCTATCAAGTTCAAAGTGGCTGGGTTTATGTTGAGGTCTTTGAACCACTTGGATTAGAGTTTTGTGCAGGGTAAAGGCTTGTATCTATTTGCATTTTTCTACACACTTCCATCCAGCCATGCCAACACCATTTGTTAAATATACTATCTTTTTTCCATTGAATGTTTTGGCCCTCTTTTCAAAGATCAGGTGTTCATAGGTTTCTGGGTTATGTCTGGATCCTTAATTCTATTCCATTGGTTCACAAGTCTGTTTTTATGCCAGTAACAGGATGTTTGTATTGCTGTACCTCTATAGTATAACTTGAAGTCAGGGATGGTGATACCTCCTGAGGTTCTTTTGTTGAGTAAAATTGTTTTGACAATCCTGGCTTTCCTGTTATTCCAAATGAAATCTAGTATTGTTCTTTCAAGGTCCAAAAAATATTCTGTTTGGATTTTGATGGGCAGTGCATTGAATCTGTTGATTGCCTTTGGTAGAATTGCCATTTTTACTATGTTGATCCTACCAATCCAGGAACATGGGAGAGCTTTCCATTTTCTGATATCCTCTTCAATTACTTTCTTCAGTGATTTAAAATTTTTGTCAAATAGATCTGTTACTTCTTTGGTTATAGTTACTCCAAGGTATTTAATACTATTTGCAGCTATTATTAAGGGTGATATTTCCCTTATTTCTCTTTCAGCCCTTCTATCTTTAGTGTATAAAAGGGCTACTAGATATCAGATAAAAGGACGGAAAAAGAAATAAGAAAAACATCACCCTTTATAATAACTGCAAATATCATTAAATACCTTGGAGTAACTATAACCAAAGAATTAACATATCTATTTGACAAAAATTTTACATGACTGAAGAAATAAATTGAAGAGGATATGAAAAGATTGCCCATGTTCCTGGATAGGTAGGGTCAAAATAGCAAAAATGGCAATTCTACCATAGGCAATCTACAGATTCAATGCACTGCCCATCAAAATCCCAACACAATATTTTATAGAACTTGAAAGAACAATATTCAACTTCATTTGGAATAACAGAAAATCTAGCATTGCTGAAACAATTTTGCTCAACAGAAGAAACTCAAGAGGCATCACCATCCTTGACTTCAAGTTATACTATAGAGCTACAGTAATAAAACCAGATTGGTACTGGCATAAAAACAAACTTGTGGGTCAATGGAATAGAACTGAGGATCCAGGCATTAATCCTAAAACTATGAACACCTGATCATTGACAAAGAGGCCCAAAATATTCAATCAAAAAAAATAGTATCTTTAACAAATGATGTTGGCATAGCTGGATGTAATGTGAAGAAAATTGCAAATAGATCCAAACCTATTATCCTGCACAAAACTCAAATTCATGTGGATCAAAGACCTTAACATAAACCCAGCCACACTAAATCTGATAGAAAAAAAAGTGGGAAATACCCTTCAACACTTGATACAGTTGACCTCTTTCTCTATATAAGACCAGGAGCACAGACACTAAGAACAAAAATTAATAATTATGACCTCCTTAAACTGAGAAGCTTCTGTAAAGCTCAGAACACTGTCAATAAGACAAAATGACAGCCTACAGAATGGGAAAAGATTTTCACCAACCCTACAACTGATAGAGGAATGATCTCAAAAATATATAGAGAACTCATGTAACTAGATCCCAAAATATTGAATTGCCCAAATCAAAAAATGGGGCTAAGAACAGAAAAGTGATTCTCAGCCGAGTTATAAATAGCTGAAAGGCACTTGAAAAAGTGCTCAACATCTTAAGTCTTCAGAGAAATACAAATCAAAACATCTTTGAGATACCACCTGACACCTGTCAGATTGGCTAAGATAATTGACACAGATGACAGCCTATGCTGGGAGGTTTTGGATCAAGGGGAACACTCCTCCATTGTTAGTGGGAGGGTAAGCTGGGTTAGCCACTTTGAGTGTAGTATGATGATTTCTCACAAAACTTGGAATCAATTTCCCCAATGACCCAGCAATTACACTTCTGGGCATATACCCTAAAGAGTCACATTCACACTCCAAAGGCACTAGGCAACATTTTTCATAATAGCAAGAACCAGGAAACAACTTAGTTTCCCCTCAACTGAAGAATGGATTAACAAACTGTGGTACATTTACTCAATGGTGTACTCCTCAGCAGTGAGAAAAAAATGATACCTTAAAATTTTCAGGCGAATGGATGATTTTGGAGAATATCCTCCTGAACGAAGTCTCACATACTTAAAAAGATAAACAGGATGTATTCTCTTACTGGTAGAATTTAAACAAAAGAAGCTAAGCATGTCCAAGCTGCAAACCACAACCACTGAACAGTTTGTGACATTAAACACCTTCAATTGGTACATTTGAGCCCATTCCCTCCAGAGAAAAACCTAACTCATTGTTGATGTGGGTGTGAGGAAATCACATGTGCCTGGAGTGGAAGTTGAACTGAGCCACTTTGGGACCTTGGGACCTCCTTTCCTTGCTGGGCAGAAGATAAACTGATGGAAAGATGAGTGAGTGACTGCGAGGGGGAAGGAAGCCTGAACAAGGACATATATTGATTAAAAAATTATGACTTAAAAACAAGAAAATCATGTCATAGTTGTTATATATTGATATGTTTCTAAGCTTTACAGTTTAGGATGTAGGTTTTTTGTGCTTTCTATCTCAGGAGTAAAAATCACCAAATACTATATTTTCAATAAGGTAGAACCTCAAATTTACACTAAATATCTATATAAAATGAAGCCTTCTTCAAACCCAGTTCTATATGAAAGTATCAACAGTGCAGACTCATCATATGTTGAGTGAAATGGTGACTCATAACACTGTAGCTCTAAATTTTAATTCACAAATATATGCATATATATAAATATTCTTATATGCCTATACTTTATATATTACAACTATATTAAAATAGTCTCAAAAATAAAGACAATGATTGAAAAATGAAAAAAATAATATTAGCCAGTCTTAATAAGTGTTATTTAAATTGTTTTCAGTAACTCATAGATTATATAGTGACCAAATTATTCTGCTACTGATTCTAATGTATTATTATTCATGTTAAACAATGAATTAAAAGTAAAAATTAATTTATAATGTCAATATGTTACTGAGAATACTAATGTGGATAATTATAATTAGAAAAGTAATATTTCCCTATGAAATATGTAATAAATTTGAAACATTTGGAAAAGAATGTTAAATAAAATAAAATTTTCATGTTTCTTAAACAAAAAAATTATAAAGTCCAAATACTAACCACTACTTATTTCTAATTATGTAGAATAAATATAATAGAATAAAAGATTTGATATATATTTAGCCACCAAATTGTAGTACCAGCATGCCTGAATATTTAAGACTTAAAATAATTTTATGTAAAGAAAACTTCTTTTGCTGTTAAAGAAAACTCATGATGTTCAATAATCTTCACATGCAATGAACACATACTATAAATTTAATAAATAGGACAAAGATTTTGGGTAAAACAAGATGTTGAATATCTACTCCATTATAAAAAATATGGATTAAAATATGTAGCATCGGGGACCCAGCGCTGGCTGCAGAATCCCAGCGCTCTCTGGGGCAGGGGCAGGTGGACTCTGTCCCTGACCACTTCCACGGCTCCTGCTGAGGGAAACCCTGCCACGACCTCGAACTGAGCGAACCAACTGCTGGGGTCTCCGAGGGGCGGATTCGGACCCCGCCCAGAGGTCAGGAGGGGGCTAGAGGCCTCAGTGCCTTTATCCCAGCCTGGGAGGGAGAGTTCAGCTCCCATTGTTTCTGGTTCCACTTCCGGGACCCAGCGCTGGCTGCAGAATCCCAGCGCTCTCTGGGGCAGGGGCAGGTGGACTCTGTCCCTGACCACTTCCACGGCTCCTGCTGAGGGAAACCCCGCCACAACCTCGAACTGAGCGAAACCAACTGCTGGGGTCTCCGAGGGGCGGATTTGGACCCCGCTCAGAGGTCACGAGGGGGCTAGAGGCCTCAGTGCCTTTATCCCAGCCTGGGAGGGAGAGTTCAGCTCCCATTGTTGCTGGTTCCACTTCTGGGACACAGCGCTGGCTGCAGAATCCCAGCACTCTCTGGGGCAGGGGCAGGTGGACACTGTCCCTGACCACTTCAACAGCTCCTGCTGAGGGAAACCCCGCCACGACTTTGAACTGAGCGAACCAACTGTAGGGTTCTGTGAAAGACAGAATCAGACCCTGACCAAAAAGGTGACAGGAGGCATACAAACCCGAGTGCCACAACTGACCAGGACCCATCTAATCGTGAACCACTGAAGCCATGGGCAAACGTCAGTGCAAAAAATTACATAATACTACAAAGGACAACATGGTAACTCCAGAAGAGAGTGGCGATTCTACAAATACAAGGCCTAAACTGAGTAATGAAGAGGAAACAGAAGGAAA
>PVIH01011831.1:48838-67123 GCA_004025045.1 Sigmodon hispidus | reverse complement strand
TTTTTTTTTTTTTTTTTTTTTTTTTTTTTTTTTTTTTTTTTTTTTTTTTTTTTTTTTTTTGCTGTACAGAGCAGTCAAAACAAGCATTTGGGAAAAATCTATGAATTTCTAACCTGTTAGAGGTGTTCCATTAATTATACCAAGTTACTCTTTTTAAAAAACATTTTCTCTTTATAATTTATTGTTCTTCAGATATATAATTTTTCCAATAGTCCCCAGATTTCATTTTTGTATGATTTTATTCTCCTGAAAACGCAAACATACATGAAACTGAAAATACTGCCCCAACCCTAACTTTGGGGAGTTCCTTTTATTTCTAACCTGATCAAATGAAAGGCATGTGTTAGTCCTATGATTTAGCTTGAATTGGATGGCCAAGCTGTCTAATGAACTATCATCTCTCTTAATGAAGAGGTCTTTTTGTCTAAATCTAATGTTTTGAAGCTTGAGGAAACAAAAGCAAAACCTCTTTTCCAATGTAACAAATATCTTGGTTTTCATTCTGAGGTCAAAATATCTTTAAAATATATAGGCTAATTTATTTTATTTTATTTTTTCTCTTATTTTTTATTATTATGAATAAAGAAGTCACATTTTCTATCCTTGTTCAAGATCCCTTCCCCCTCCTACCACATCAGGTCATTCTCTCTTCTCC
This sequence comes from Sigmodon hispidus, assembly GCA_004025045.1. Lineage (NCBI taxonomy): Eukaryota > Metazoa > Chordata > Mammalia > Rodentia > Cricetidae > Sigmodon > Sigmodon hispidus. Next base: position 66,468 of record PVIH01011831.1, on the reverse strand, counting down.
ACATCTCCCCATCCCCCCCCACGGACAGGCAGTCTCAAGGTCCCAGGGTCCCAATCAGCATAGAAGGGAAATTCTTAAGAAACTGATGTTTCTTTTATTGTATGATGACAAATTCAACTAGTTCTTTTAATAAAATGAAATATTTTGATTTTGGGACATTTGTTACTAATCTCTCATAAAAATTCCTGCAAACTCTTTGCCAATATTAGTTTTCTCCCAACAAGGAGGCAGTTTTAGCATTAGTAAAAGGTGCTACATTTTTTTTTTCAGGGACTATTCCTGCTAAATAAGTCTCAACTTAAAAGCAATTCAGAAAACATTTTTAATACATAGGTGTTTAATTTTTTTACTGTTTGTGAGGTAAAAATATCCAGTCTAAGATAGCATCTTCTTTCTGCATTAAGAATTCCTGTGGGAGAGTCAGTAGAAGGTAGAATAATTAGGATGCAATGAAGCTCTCAATCTAAGTGACCCATATGTGCACCCTGTATCTTTTTTCTCTCACAGAGAAAATTCTCTTTTAGCTTCAGCTGATAATTTTCCTAGACTACTTTAGTATTTATCACCTTGTAAGCTTTGAAATAAATTACTTAGGTCCTGAGTAATTAATTGAAATATGGGCTATAGCCTGTTAATATACCCCAGCATATTTTTGTGATTAAATTTTCTGTAAATCTGTCATATCCTAAATATTAATAGAATCTTTATATTTTACTTCAGGCCAATTTATAATCCCCCAAGTGGAAAAATTCTCTTTACTTCCTCAAACATTTTTTAAGGTATCTACATCTAAATCAGTCAATAAGATATCATCAATATAATGGTTAATTATAGATTGTGGAAATTATTTATAAATTGTTTCTAATTGTTGTCATACCAAACAATGATATGAGGTAGAACTGTTTAACATTCATTTTGGCAAGACTCTCCACTCCGAGTTTCTAACAGGTTGAAAGTATGAGTGTATACAATGAAGACAAACTTCTCTATCATGTTCTTGGAAAAGTATAGTAAAAAAGCATTTTTTAAAATCAGTCACTGTAATAGACTGTTATTTAGAAAAAGAAAAATTTTAAAGCAAGAAAATTACAGGTTGTAAAGAGTCCGTTGGCTGAATCACCTTACTTATGGCTTTCAGATTTGTTGCCATTTTCATTTTTTTATTTTTTGAATAACAAATATAGTAGAATTCCAAGAATTAGCCAATTCTTCCATATGTTGAGTATTTAACTGTACCTGAATCAGCTGTCATATTGCCTTTAACTTTTCTAGGTTTGTCAATTAACCATTTTAATGGTGGGGCTACCAGTACCTTTGAAAGTTCAGCAGCTTTTGTGCCCTGCTATGTATAATCAATATGGTCTTTGACTGTTCTTGGTAATACCTTTCAACATTTTTCCCAGACATATACTTTACGTTTGTTTTTGAGATTGGAGAAATGCTAGTATGTGTTTTCCAATGCAACAACAAATAACATCTCCACAAATTCATTGCTATATCAACCACATATAGTTTTAATTCTTCTATTTGTCTTTCTGTCCTTCTGTGCTCAACTCATCTCATATTTTGTTTACCTTGAATCAAGTTCCAATCTCTATAAGTTGAATGCTTATCTCCTAAAAGGGCCAATCAGGATGCCAATGTTTTGGTGAAATTATTGTTTCATCTGTGTTCATATCAAATAAACCTACAATTTCCATGCAGTTTATTTGTATTTTTGCTTGGGTCTCTGATCATTCATAGAAGTTTGCCAAAATACTTGCATATTTGTCTGTTCAAAAATTTCAGACAGAAATGTTTTGTCTACCGAAACTGCTCTTTCCTTGATCACCTCTAGAGTAGTGTGTTTAATAAAAACAAGAACTAAATTTTACATTTACTATGTGAATTACTTTTTTTCTGATGCTGGCAGGAAATGACTGAACCAAATTTAATATTGGGGCCTACAAGAGGTCCCCCTAAGGTATTTCTTGATAGCGAAGGATTACCTTTCCTGTTCACTGTTGATTTGAATTGATTGGTCCAATATCAGCCTTTGCCACACCTCTGCTTACTTCAAAAGGCTTGGGCCTCAGTTTGGATTATCTCTAAATAAAACATTGTTTCTAGACATGTCTTGCCTAAAATCTCTATTTAAGTGACATTGTTTACCATAATTATAACATCTGACATTTTGATTTTTCTTAAAATTTCTAGAAATTACTTCTGCCAAAGTAACATCTTAGGAGTGAGATTCAATATTAGCTGTATTTCTAATCAGGTTATCTATTTGTGCTAATCTTTCCTTTAAAGTCATAGCTACCCCTTACATTCTGAATTAGCATCTTCAAAACAGAAAAACACAATTTGATATTCTTCTGACTTCTGTGTCTGATAGTAAGCTATGAAGCTGAAGGCAATCTTTATAACAATCAAATAATCAATTAATGAAGCTCTTTTGAGCCTTGTATAATGTTAAAAAATGACTCAGACCTCTTTTCTGATTCTTTTATTTTTTTTCAAGCATTTAAAGCTGCTAGATGGCATTGAGCCAAGGAATGATCATCAAATTCACATTGTCTTTGTAACTCAGCATATTTTCCTTCACCTTGATGTTGACCTTGGGAAATATTAATGGACTCTAGCCTTTTTTCACTGTTTTATGTTCCCAACTTTCTCTTCATTTTTTTTTCCATTATAACTGAAGCCCAGTAACAATGTTGTGGTTAAATTTTCTAATTTCTAGTCTTGAGGGTATTTCTATTCTGATTTGCCTATAAATTTAACAATTGCTTCACATATGCATATCATAGGAAATAGCTACTCCATTGTTGGTGGGAGTGTAAACTTGTTCAGCCACTCTGGAATACAGTATGGTGGTTTCTCAGAAAACTGGGAATTTATCTCCCCAAGGATCCAGCAATACCACTTTTAGGCATATACCCTAAAGATGCACATTCACACCCTAAAGCTCAACTGTGTTCATAGCAGCATTAATCTAAATATAACTACATGTTTTCAAAATAACTTTTTTATTCCTCAAAGTCTTGCTATTTTATGGTTTAATAGTAATAGCATGAGTAAATGTTAACCATGTTTTTTCTTTAAAAGAAGCCTAAGCTATCTACTAAGATAATATGATTTTTCACCAAAAATTAGAAGACCAAAATATGTTCATCTAAGAAACTCTTTTGAAATCACCTTTCAATTCATTTGAGGAATGAATTACATGGGGTTTGAGAGGGGAGTGAGTGTGCTCTTTCGAATTCTCCTTCTTAGAGTTAAAACTCCCAGATTAATAATCTGATATCTTATTAAAATTCTACTAAAAATCCTCTCATGAATTTCATGTGTCTGTCTCTTGTATCCCTTTTCAAGCAATGTTTTCTATAGTTGCATTTTATAAATACATTTACTTATATGTAAAATAGTATTCATATTTACAATATCGAATGCCCAGATCTTAAAATAATTATAGCATCTTAAAATAAATAGTGAAAAATTCCATTTGGGAGGAAGTAAATGCTTTTCAAAGCTCTCTTATTTGAACATGAGCATTTTTAAAATCAAGCTGATATAAAGCAAATATTAATATATTAATTTGTAATACTTGAAAAAACAGATCACAGAAATAATCAAATGTAGAGATACTTCAGAATGCAGTGTTTAATGGACTCTTGTTTAGTAAGATTTTGCTCCATATGCTTTCTCTCAATACAACTTTTGGTTAGATTCTTCCAGAAAATGAATATCTACCATTGACAGGGTAGGGCTATTTTCTTGTCTTTCTTCCTCCATATTTGTTCATTAATGAAGATATTAGTAGGTAAGCAAACATCCCTTTGAAATAAAAAAAATAGGCATATAGAAGTGTTCTAGTTTGAATGAGAAATATTATACAATGGGCTCTTGTATTGAAATATGTACTCCTTTGTTGGTGGCATTCTTTAGGAAAGCTATAAAACCTTTGGGGGTGGAGCCTTGCTGAAAGAAGTAGGCCACTAGGGGTGTGCTTTAAGGGTCTGTAGATTTTTCCTACTTCTGGTGTTCTCTTTCTCTCTTTCCTGTGTGTGAACAAAAGTATGATCATCCAACTTTCTGCTCCTAATGCTTGCATACACACTTTCCCTGGCATCATGGATTTTCCCTCTGTAACTTTTAGCCAAAATAAACCCTTTCTTCCCCATGTTGTTTTTGGTCATGGTGTTTAACACAGCATGAGAAAATCAACAAGGATCAGAGGTAATAATTGCGACTATCTTAATAGTGGTTTTTATATTTTAGAAATTTACTATTGACTATTATATTAGTTCCTTTCCTGGGTACCCCAACTCTTGACTATCATTTGTCTATGCAAAGGGGACACCTATTTTGCACTGAAATTTACCTAGACTGAGGAGGGCAGGAGATTCATAGTATAGTGAGACTTCTTTTGAAAAGATAAAAGGTCATACATTAAAGGGGAGCTATGAGTAGTTGAAAGATTACAAAAATTATAACCATTAACACATGGAAAGTTAGATTTATTTTTCTTTTATTACAACTGTCTTCAACTGGCTTATGGTTTCTATTGGTCATTGTCACTTTCTGGATACCTAAAGGCAGGCTATATATGTAATCGAGATACAACAAACCAGAAAGGAGGATGGTGTTATATGTAGGCATTTCTCAACAAGTCTTCAGTGACAGATGAACAATAAAATACAGGATGGGGAATTTAAAAATACCTGTACGAAAAAGAAGCAACTGGCTGATAATATTATGAAAGTGTGTGTTGAACATCATTGTCACCAACATCATCAATAATGATAATGCTGTAATGTGTATAGTTTAGTTCTAAAATCATTTTGCCATAGTATTATCTTATTTACTTACTGAAATTTTTACCATAAATATAGTTGAAAATAATAAAAAAAAACCTCAACTCACTCAATTAAGAAAAATTGAATGAAAAAAGACTATAATGATGATGATTAGCATTATAAATAATGTATAATTAGTATAAATTATTGAAAAGTTTACTGTCTCCTCTCTCCTCTCTTCTCTTTCTCCTCTTTGACAGAATCTTACTATGATATTCAGGTTGGCTTCATATTAATGACTTTACACAATTCTCTTGTCTCAACCTCTTCAGTAACTTTGACTAGCAGGGACTATCGGTAAGCACCATCACAACTTGCTTAGTCTTCTTCATGTTTATTTCTCATACATTCTCATTTACAAAATATGTATACAAAATATGTCGTATTATATTTTAAACTATCCCTCTGAACAACTTAATGGATTAGAAACTCTACTGGTGTACGTTGTATACATATAGAGATAAAAGTATCACTAGATTAAATCATTTCCTCCAGGATATATTTAGAGATGTGAATGCAGAATAAATTCAGACTTTTGAATTGCAGGGAAATGATGCTTAGGCTCCACCTCACAAGGCCATAGCTTACTCGTGTTCTCTATGCAGTTCAGAGCTGCCTCCCATGAATTAGAATATTGAGGTATCACTCATGTTCTCTATGCAGTTCAGAGCTGCCTCCCATGAATTAGAATATTGAGGTATCACTCATGTTCTCTATGCAATTCAGAGCTGCCTCCCATGAATTAGAATATTGAGGTAATCTCTGCTTTCAGTTGTATTGCAAGGGATAGTACTGCTCTCTTGCTTTATATTTATCATATTTACAGTCACTAAGTATTCATAATATTTGTAAGTGGGGATACATTTAAGTGAAATGTCATATTCTCTGGAAGTGCAATGCATTTTTGTTATTTTATTTCAAACTCATCATGGAAGTAATTTTCCTTCTAAGGATGTCTGAGTGTATTAGCTCAGAAGTTGATATTTGTGCGCTGACTCTATGAATATTTTATGTATAATGTTTAACTGTACTAAATATGTATTTGTTAGAAATAATTTCATTTCATGGTGTTTGTGAAGATATGGAGAGCCAAGTATGCTTATCATTCTTTTCCTAACCAGTGGACTTTTCCTTCTTTATAAGCTATCAGTCATTTGATAGAGAAAATGGGAAAAAGCTCTTATGTAAGAGAACATTTCAATATCTAACTACTGTCTTGCAACTGAAGAGAGAATTTACCATTATTTGGTTCAAATCTGTAAATTTTTTTTGTTTTGCAAGAGAGTTGACTGCTCTCAAATGACTGGTGAAAAGGAAAGCTTATAGTTTGTTGTTATGATCTACTTTAATTACATAATGGAAGTCAAAGTCATAATTGGAAAAGCCCTAGAAATTAAAGGATAGCATCTTGTCCTTTAAATATTAATATTAAACATCATTATGGGATTTGTTTAGCTTCTAAACTAGTTTGTAATAAACCTTCAAACACACCAACAGGTCATGTAGGTTTGATGATTAAAGGGAAAGAAAAAAATATAGGGGAGACACAGAGGGGAAAGAAAGTCTGAACCGAGTACAAAACATGAACAGATGTTAAAATTAAATGGAGAGGAAGAGCCTCACTTTAAATTTATTCAAGAAATTAGAAATAACTACTTATTATATGCCATAATGTACAATAAATGATCAAACTTTACAAAGCTTTTTATCAGTTAAGATGCAGCACAGAGTGTCTGAAACCTATGATGATAGGACAGCAAAGCCCAGGAACAAATTGAGAGAAGAAGGTCAGTATCACAGAGAACCTTCCTGAAGCAGAGTACTCATCACCTGTAGGAAGTACTTTGATAAGCTTTTGAGTGTAAGTTTTCTAAAAAGGACCACTATAGTCCATATCTGACAACACATAGCATCTGTCTAAAGAAAAGACAGAACTCAAACTTCATTGCTTGGACAAGGCAAGCACCATAACTTGGGAAGCAGCCTGCTATTTATACTGTTGCCAAATGTGGCAACCTGTTAAGTTGGTGGAACATAAGGTATTTTTTAGTACAGTGAAAATCATCGTGTCTTTTTTCAGTATATATACATACATATATATTCATTCATACATATATTGACATTTTCATACATATATACACTGCATCTTGATTATACCCAGCCCTCATTCCTCCCTTCCACTTCTCCCAAATTTTTCTTTATCACATCTCTTCTGCAACTTTATATCCTATTATAATTTTTACTCATAATTTATTTATTTAAACCACTGAGTCCAGTTGTTACTGCTCATATATGAATATGTGTGGGATTATCCACTGGAATGTGAGAAATCTACCAGTGGCCACACTCCTGAAAAATAAGTTACTATGCTCCCATCAATTGTCAATAGCTCCTCAGCTATGATTGTAATCTCCTGATCCCTATGCTAGAAGTTTTAATTGGCTTGCTTTTGTATAGGTCTTGTGTAGGTAGCCATAGCTGTTGTGAGTTTATATGTATAACAGCCATGTGATGTCTAAGAACAGTATTTCTAAACATTCCTCATCCTTCAGTTACTACATACTCTTTCTCCTCTTCTACAGTGTTCTCTGAGCTTGGAAGTGGATGAAAACATCCATCTGTGGCTGAACATTTACTCTCAACTCTTTGAACAATCAAGCCTCTCTGCATAAACAAATGTTTATTGCAACAAGACATGCCTCTGGCCAAGGTTGAAAGCAGCACAAATCTATTTAGAATGTAATTTGATAACAGAATTATTTAGAAAAACAACATCAATATATTCTCCCCTAGGCCTGATAACTCCTAGAGTCATAGTATGAGACATAAATATCTTTCTGAAAATTAGGCCTCAAGTTCAGTCAAAAGGATTAGGTTGCTTAACCTAAAAATAATATTAAAAGGGTAGATTATTAAATCTACTTTTGAACATCAAAACAATTACTAGTCTCAAATATTTCACATTAATATGGATTTTTGAATATTGATACAAACTTAATATTTTTGTTACAATGTATACATACTTTTACTGCTATTTAAGATATAGTATGTATATAGCTCATTAAACATATACTGTATAATTAAGAGATACAGGTTAGTGGTCAGTCATATATAATAATCAAACTAGTAGTCATGTTAGATATGCTTTCAAGGTCAATCAAAGATACATTTTAGATAGTTTTCTAACACTTCAGAGGCCTATAGAATATGCATTTATGATGTTTTAATAACAAGACTTTTTAAAGGTTTCAGTTGTATTTTATTCACGTATAGAAATGTACATCATCATTCTAACTTTAAATATACCAAAAAGAAGGAAATGTCACATGCATGAAAATATAATCAAACAGAATGATTTCTTCTGGCTGAACTGTCTTTTTTGAATAGAAACAAAACAAAATGTGTATTTGTGGGCTGACTTTGTCCTCAACAATTTAATACTACAATTCCCCATGCCTTCTGGGATTTTCTTATTGTCTCTTTTCTACAACATCTCCTAAGTTCCCGAAGGGAACTTTCTTCACTGTTGCACTGTTTATCTGTGGCTTTCTCTGCCTATTTCACCTTCCTGAATATCTCTTTTATACAGCCTCAACAAATTAACTAAAGACCATCAAATCTATATCTCTAATTTCAACTCTCTTTTTTATGAATGAAAGAGGGTGGGAGGGGGAAGGGAGTTTGAACAGGGGGATACATGGATTAAACAATAACAAGACTTTTTATGAGCATAAGTCACATCTGTTCCCGACAGAACCAATATAATTAAAAAAGAATGATGAGCATCAAAGAACCTCATATGGAATTTGCTTTTATTATGGAAAATTTAGCCACTGAGCAAAAAACTGCTCTTGCTTCAACTGCTGATTGTATGCCGTACAAAGTAAAAGGAAGGCACACAAAAATGTGACTGCCCAATTTTGCCAAGATGAGTTAGAACAGTCCTTTAAAGTTCCTGCCTCATAGAAAATTCTTTCAGATATTTTAGGTCTGTAGGCCAAAATAGGTGCCCAAACATCACAGAGGAACTATGGGTGACACTTTAAACAGCCAGTTGTCTCTGTTGTTTCTCAGTTTTGAAAATTGCTTGGTCTTTCTTTTCTGTTTAATTGGGTAATATTATATCCATCTCAGGTCTTTGATGAAATTAATGACTAAAAGTTATAGTTACAGTTTTTCTTGTTACCGAATTCAGAAAAGAAACTTAAAAAAGAAGCATAAAATATGTGAGGTTGAAAGACATAAAAGCCTACATTATTTATTTAAAAAAATGTTTTGAGGTCTACAAAGATAGTTTTGGTTTGATAATGCAAGTTAGAACAGACAAAAATTAGTTGCAATACTTTTGACTCATCAAAATAGGATAGATAATAAAATATTCTTTCTAAATTTACCAAATATAAATAGACTGAACATTATAAATGTAATTTCTACCTGATAATTGTTTATATTATAAATATATATTAATATATATTAAATATATATTTAACTGTTAGGATTAAATCATTTATTCTTATTTAGACAAAAGGAAGAAAATGTGAGGTATTTGCACGCAATGTGAAAATTTTGTTATTATCATTAGCTTAATAAAGAGCTAAAAAGCCAAAAGCTAGGTAGGAGGTATAGGTAGAACTTTATGACAGACAGAGAGGAAATAGGAGAAAAAATCTGGACACATGGGCAGGGTACACAAAGAGGAAGCAAGAGGTGCAAGATGAAAGAAGTAATGCCTGGGATAGGTTGACAATGACTATGAATGGGTTAATTTAAGTTATACGAACTAATTAGGAATAAGCCTCAGCTATAAGCAAAGCTTTCATTGTTAATAAAATCTACATGTGACTATTTGGGAGCTGGCTCAGAACAGAGAGATTAATTTCATTAACCTAAGAGTTTGTTGCTATTGCTACAATGGGCACATATTGACTTGCAATTTGGTATTGTAGTGCAGGGTCCAGCCTTAGATTAGGGTACTGATGTCCCCTCTCTTCAGTTACCTTTATCACACCTATTGGCACAAGGAAATATGACCAGCATCGAGAATTCTCTGATTACTTCCTATGACTTATCTCTTGGAGAGGCCCCAGTGCACCCTAAACAACACAGGCTGTTGCCATTGCTGTCTGTTGCCCATCATGACCATTGGTGAAGTCTTACTGCTGGTGCCTTTCCTAATATACTTTGAGAAAATCTCTCTGTCTCAGAAGCCAGGACATATTTATATATAGTACTTAGTCCTTATTCCCACTAGATATAAGAAAAAACCTGAATTTATAAATAGAGGTTCAAATGATTTTTATGCACTCTACTTTTTCTCATTAGGGAATCTTTGGATGGAAGAAATTATTACAAAAATCAAATTCTAAGTATAGTCATAAATATATTGTCAGAGACAAATGAAATATTCATATAATGAAGAAAAACTTAAAAAAAAACACCTTCTTTTTCATTAGCCTTGTAAATAAGGCTTTTCATTAAGGCTAGTTTTAAATAGATGTACCACTTCTTAACCATAGAAGGACTTCAGCAAGAAGGTCCAGGAGGCTCAGATGACCATATTGTCAACATTGAGGTCATGAGGTCATACAAGTAGTTGATGACTCCACACCAAACAGTCTCAGGGCTATTTATTGGCATCTCTGCCTAGTCTCCTTACAGCACCTTCACTCCATTTATTTTTAAAAATATGAGTGAAGTTTGAGAATTTTTTTACATTTCTGTAGACTGTTCATTTCTGCTAAGCAGGTTAAAACGTACTGCATCTAACAGAAAACATTATCTGAAGGAAAATCCAAGGGTTGTCTGTAAGTGGGAGACAGGGATAAGTTTTCTGGTTGGTGATGATTATAAGTGAAAATAATAAAATTAAAATAAAACATGACATGGGGATGTTGTTGCCTAAAATAAAATGAGTTCCTGGTAAGGGCTTAGCACATGAAAACCACAAAAAGTATAATTCAAAGGAAAATTAAATAAGACATTGTTCTCTTGTTTTGTATCTAAAATTGATGGGTGGAAAGAAAAACTAATAAAACTGTCACATAACATTACCAAGAGAAACCCAAAAGTGGGAACCAGAAAGAAAAAACATGAGAAAAATGTATGCAATTTTAGATGAATGCATAATAGTGAGGAATATTTCTGCTTTGAGTGTATCTGTGTAGTAAAAAACACCCAGTTTAACTAATGACCAAAATAAACTTAAAATATTTTATCCATGAATGGGAAATAGTATAGCTAATCCTTCCGCTGAGGTTCAACTAATATAACAAGGCATTAGAAGTAAATTATTTAATTAAATAACTTAAATCTAATCAAAACAGAGAAAACAATTTCATGGAATATGGTTAGATGCCTAACTATGGTAAAGTATAAAACCAGAATGGTTCTGAGCTGTAACTAAAAATCAGGCAATTTAATAAATCTTACAAATATTGTTCTCACAAAACTATATTGTTTAAAAATAAATTTTATCTCATAGCATTATTGTTATTTTTATACTTTATTCAATAATTACATATTACTAAATTGATATCTACATATGAGTATAAATATATATGCTTTAAAACTGTATGTCTCCTTAATATTATAGAATAGCACCTTACTGTCTTTTCATGTTTTCACAAATTATATTTTAATTGTTTCATAATATTCTGTAAGAGCCAGAAAAATAATCACTTAATTATTTCTCACTGAACATTTATATTCTTTGTACATTTCCTGCCTTAAAATTATGGCAAAGATATTTCAATTAGAAAAGAATTCTGGAAAAGTAACTATATGTTCCAATGTATTAGCATGGTTTTCAGGATGCCATATTATGGGGTGTTCTGTGTTTTATGAGTCAGTTGAAGAGGTCACTCCAAGATGAAATTTTAAGACCTGTGTAGCAGCATGAATGTCCACCCTCTCTAATGGACCAAACCTCAAACACATGTACACAGGCATATGTTGCTTGCTACACAAAGTTGGCTTCGGAGGTAAAGTATTTTCTCATACCAGCATACTATGCTATATAATCTATGTTTCTCCTGAATGGAAAGCATCACATGCCTTCATGACTTTAGTACTTAATTGTATATTGCTTGAAACACACAGTAATACAAAAGCCTCACGTGTGCCAGAGGCGTCTTGTGACCAAAGTCAGGTAAAGGTTACAACACTTCTTCAGAAAAACAGTTTTACAGATAACATCGAACAACTACTGTTTACCCAAAAGATTCTTCACTGTTTGCTACATCAAAGTACTTTTAGAAAAAAACTATTCATTCTAATGTCTACCCCAAATATAGCAACTTTGCTAAATTCCTTTAACATTATTGTTGCATAATATTCTGAGTCAGAAATGTAATCATTCCTCATTAAACACTTACATTTTTGTACTTTTTATACTATAAAGGTATGGTAAAGTTATTTTAATTATAAAAGAATTCTAGAAAAGTAACTATATATTCCAATGTGTTAGCAAATTTTTAATATCTAGAGAAAAGTTATGAACTTATTTTACAAATTGCCTTAATAGTCTCACAAATTCACGTGTCTACCACAGTGTACCTTCTTCTGAATTAAATATAACAACACTATTTTATGTTTTACTAATTTGGAGGGTAAAATATGGTCAGGCTCTAGTGTTAAAAGACAAGCTTTTATTTAATTGAGACTGACATTCTCACTGGCACTCTTTCATGATCATATATATCATGCACACATGTGAAAAACTGGTCATTTTGCCTTTTAGCCATAAAATACTTTCTTTCTTTTCCTTCACTATTTCTATATTGTTAAGACATACCTCAGCCCTTGGTTTGAGATGTTTATTTTAAGCTCCAAAGTTTTAACATTTAATATTAGCTATTGAGTTTAAATTTGGCTTTCCAGTTTCTAATTGTGTGTGTGTGTGTGTTTGTGGTGTGTGTGTGTTTCATGAAGCAGATCACCTATATATGTATTAGAAAAAGCCTGGAATTTAAAACAAACTCTTCCCTCAAAGCTCAAGAAAATTCCCAGAGCAAATGGACCCCAATCTTTAAGCAACTCTACTTGTATCACAGCTGAAAGACTACAAAAAGCACCTACCTGCCCTGGTTGTTACACTCTAGGAATATCAAGTCATGCTTGGTATTAAACAGCACCCTCTAAATAAGAGGGAACATTGCTAGCTCTGGGCAGTTTCACCTTGTTTTGGAATATTGCATTCCAGCACATCCTAATTATTCTATGGGATCCACACAGAAAAAATTCATAGAACTGAGTTAATCTAAGCTTGCCTGAAGAACTAGCTCACATAGTTGTTTTTTACTGAGCAGGTTCTATTTAGAAGCATGCATCTATATACACATATAAAACCACAGATGTATACATAGACAATGCAAGTAGCAACAATTATTTTTAAAAAGGCCACAAATCTTAAAAAAAATAGAGGTATTTGGGAGTGTTTGAGGGAAGGGAGGAATAATCTAATTATATTATAATCTCCAATGTAGAAGAAATAATCCAAAACCAAAATAAAAATAAGAAGATGAAGTCCATAGATGAGGCAATGTGAGTCCCTTGTTTTATGGGTCACTGGAGAAGCCCCTCACAGCTAATTCCTAGCACCTTCTGCTGGGTAGAGTCTGAGATCAGACCCTAGGGATTGACCCCAGTCCTGGAGATGCATGGTCTAGGTGCTAGAATCTGCTTACCACTGACTTAGCTCTTTACCGGGGGTCTGAATTTCAAAGGCCTCAGTCCTTCTCTCTCAGGAAATTCTTAAAACTTGAATACAAAGATAAACAGCTGAGTCAGTCACACACACCTTTAATTCCAGCACAGGAAAAGTTGGGAGTGGTTACCTTGATCCCACAACTGGGTATACTGAACAAATCGTGATCTTTTTTGGTTTCAGAGATCTGATGCACATACATTTAGAATGTTTATATTTTCTGTAGTGAACCTTGACCATTCCTGGTAGTAACCTTTGATGTCTCTAAGAAGATGACAAGGCCCCATGACAATGATTACACTTGGATTGTGGTAATGCCACTAAGCTGGAAAGTACCACCTAAAGATCAGCTTCAAACTACAAACCGCTCAGACTGATCTCAAAGTGCCTAGCTAAAATAATCTTGCCACATAGACTATTCCAGTCAGGACATCAAATAAGCTCTTCACTTTCTCATGGCACTGAGGCTGGACTCCAAGGACTGTAGGGCGCGGTTGGCCCTTGCGCAACTTGCTGGAACATTGCATCATGTTCCCCAGCTATTGCACCTTCGCCACTTATGCTAATTAGGCGCTGAGTAGTGACCTATCCAATGTGATCCCTGACTATGCTAATTTGGCACTCCTTACCACCTATCACCAGCTATATGCTAATGAGGCATTACTTTGGACCTATCACCAGCTATATGCTAATGAGGCATTACTTTGGGCACCAATCATATAGCTACACACGTCCCAGTTTCCCTATATAAGCAGGCTGCATTTCAGGCACGGGGTCTTTCTTCCACCATTCTACCTCAACTGAGCTGTACTCCAATAAAGTGTGATTCGAGAAGAATCGTGCATGTGGTGACTTGTCATTCTGCAGGCCAGAAAGCAACTCGCCACATAGGACTTAACCATAGTGTTAAATTTCTCACTGTTCTCTAAAGATGTTGTCACCCCTAGAAAATTTCCAGAGGGAAAGCTGAACACAAAGTAATTTTATGTGTAGCAAATTATTTGTATTATCACCCTTGATAAGTCATGCTTGTGATTTTTATTTTCTTTATAGTTACTGTTAACTTATCAGCATTTTAAATTCAATTTACTGTTTTTCTTGATAAATACAAAAGAAAAAAAAAAGAAAATTGGAAGTAATTTAACAAACACTGTAGGGTAAAGGGGCCAGCAAAAGAAAACCATTCTTGATCTGAAATCAGGGCCAACCAAGGAAAAAGTACCCTGAACCCTGAAACCAGAGTCAATAAAAGAAATTTACTTAAATGAACCTAAAGTCAGAGCCAGTGAAAAAACCCACTCTGGCCCTGAACCTAGAGCCAGTGAAAGAAACATGTTAACCCTGAAACAAGAATCAAAGAAACACACTCTGACCCTAAATGAGAGCCAAAGAAACATGCTGGTCCTGGAACCAGAGCTAGTGAGAGGAAAACACCCTGTCTCTGAAACTAGAACCAATATGCTAAAAAGGGCCAATGAAAGAAACACACGTTGGCCCTGAAACCAGAGCCAAATCTGTTCTGTTTCTGAGCACCTGAACACAAAACAACCAGTCATTGAGCAGGAAAACCAACTAATCACTAACCAGTCGCTGAGCATTAAATTGAGCCAATCTGAATTTGTTTAAACTGAAGGGGATTAAAATCTGACCAATTTACTCCCTGAAAATCTTCCTTGTAAAACTCCACCTCAGAAGTCCTATGGAAGCCCTTCTTCCAGTTTAGTCAGCAGCTGTTCTCTGCCCTGGCAGAGGCATCCATTCTCCTGGATTGCTCCCTTCCAAATAAATCTCTTGAAAGAATTTTGGGTTAAGGTCTTCTTTTGCTGGCATGGAACAGAATCTCTGATGGGAAGCTCCCTTGGGGAGCAGAGCAGAAGAAACCACTGACACCTTTACTGAAAAACTTCCTAAGGAGGGCAGAGCAGAGGTAACAACTTTTCACCAGAGCCTGAGAAGCTTGCTACATTTCTGTAGGAGTTTTCCCTTAGCAGAGTGAAGCAAAAGAAGTAGCAATTTGGGCCAGAGTTAAGAAGAATCACATACCTCTGTTGGTGAACTCCCTTGTGAGTAGAGAACTCTAGTGTAAGGGCTCTCTCTAGGAGAGAGAGGGAGGGGTTGTAATATCCTGTGAGAAGACCACCCACTACCAGACCCCAGCTTCAGGGATAACCTACTTCCAAACAAATCAGGATACTTTTTCTCCAGAACTGTAGGTATCCAGGATATTTTCCTTCACAATTATAGTTTTAGCTTGACTTCCCAAGTCAGGATACCTTTTATTCTAGAGCTGCAACACTTGCAAACAGAACACTTGCATTCCCAAGATCTGAGGTGGGTAGATTTTGGTTGTTTGGTAGATCATGGGTGTTTTTTATCATTTATGGGGTATTGATTACATGTTGTTATTGATCATAGTCAGGCAGGAGACTAAACAAAGAAGAGTAGATTCAAGAATCTCATTCTAAAAAGAAAAAAGGAGGATATAAAAATGTTTGGATAAAAGGGTAGATTATTAAATATAGCTTTAAACTAAAAAGTAACTACTAGTCTCAAACATTTTACATTGGTATGGACTTTTGTATATTGATGCAAATTTAAGGCAATTTTAATACAAATTACTGTGTTATGTGTTTCTACGATTGCTTAAGGTATTTTTGTACATTGATGCAAATTTAAGGTTATTTTTGTTATGACATAGCATTTATAATGTTCAAAAAATGAATCCACAACATATCCACTCCCCTTAGAGGAACACCTGACTCACTCTTGGGGGGGGGAGAAAGCTGGATCTGCAAGGAGTGGAGACTGAACTTGGAATATTTGGTGAGTAGGACCATGGACTGTCTGCTGCCTGCTCACGGAGGGGATGGGGAGTTGTGGAGAAGAAAGAATGACCTGATGTGGTGGGAGGGGGAAGGGACCTTGAATAAGAATATACAAGGATAGAAAGTGTGACTTCTTGGGAAAAAAATAAATAAATAAAGTGTTCATGATTCTGATATAAATACTTCTAACCTTGTGATAAATTTGGAAAAATAAAATATTCATAGAATGTTGTTTTCTAAACTATAAAAAAAAAATAATGTTCAGTAACCCAAAGCTTTTTATGAGAGCTAATTCTGCCCCTGGCAGCACAGATTTACTTCCAAGAAGGATAATGGGCATCAAAGAACCTCCATTTGTGGAGTTGACTTTCATTGCTGCAAATCTCAGGGCTGGGAAGGAAACTTCCCTTGTCTTGAGTGCTGACAGTATGTTGTCTAAATTGGACAAACAGTATATAAAAGAAGGTTACTGTCAAATGTTGCTTAGACTAGGTAGGGAAGTACTTAATACTTTTTGCTTCACAGAAAAGTCTGTATGTTTTCTAGGCCTGTAGGTTGAAGATGGATGAACCCACATTGCATAGGATGCTTGAGGGAGTAACTGTTCAGGCAGCCAGCTGTTTCTGTCATTTCTGTAGTTTTGGAAATTGTTTGTTCTGCACTTGCTGTTTACTCATGAAGTGAGTACTCTTCTAAGGTCTTAGATAGTTATAGTAACTATAGGTGATTTTCCTTATTACCATATTTAGAAAAGAAACTCACAAAAAAGGTATAAATTGTAAAAAGTGGAGAGAAATAAAACCTTAAGTTTTTCATCTAAGAAAATGTTTTGGGTGTAAAAAGATAGCTTTGTGTTGATGATGCAAGATAGAATAAAAAGTGAATTAAGTATAAAAGTTTGTATTCACAAAGTTAGGATAGATATTGGAGTATTTTCTCTGAACTCCCTAAATGCAAAAGACTAAAAATTGTAAATGTAATTAATTCCTACCTGATAATTTTTATAATATATAGTTTTATTATGTTAGAGTTAAAATCTGCTTTTTTTATTTAGACAAAACTGACAGACATTCTACAGGACACAAGAAGTGACTAACAAACATTGCCAAAATGGACAGAGCAGTCCTTCAAATTTTCCACATCACTAAAATGTTGCCAGAAACTCTATACTTGTAGACTAAGGATAGATGCCACAATGCTAAAAAAAAAAAAAAAAAAAAAAAAAAAAAAAAAAAAAAAAAAAAAAAAAAAAAAAAAAAA